>BMAU01021379.1:0-57500 GCA_019973935.1 Trichonephila clavipes
AATATATAATAATGTTTAATTAATGCGACAGACAAGCAATCAGACTTAAAGACATATTAGCCACCCGGAGCCTTCCAGCTAAAAGGCAAACGTTCAGTAGTATTCTTTACAGCCATCACAGATTCCTGCATTCACAAACATACCGTTTATCATTCTTCACTTAAATCCTTTGTTTCTTTTCTTCAAACCATAATTTATTCGCTCGAACACACTGTCCATAGGCTTATAAATTACAGGCAGATCTCACACTCTACAAATCCCTTTCATAAAGTGTTATCCCTTCCCAAAAACTTGTAACGATTCTTCTCAGATTATTGTTAATACCATTATCGCGTTGAGCGGATTAGCGCGGATCAGCCAAACACCCAATCTCATTACATACTTTTAAGATACATTCCTGAAGGGGGACGGGGTTTTGTCTGCAGTTTTAGCCCATCATGCGCATGGCTGGAGACAGGGGAAGCAAAGCATGACGGGACGATAATAAAAATGCATGAATGAGGAGGGGTTGGAAATTGTTGATTGTTAGAAAGAGAGAGAGAGTCTCTAGATTTGATAAGTTGCCAAATTTCTATTTTAAGCAACGCTGTACTAATCAATATCTTTCACTCCCAATTCCCAGTTCAGTGCCCGGTGTTACGCGGTCGACGATTTTTCCAGTTTTTCGAGGTTATGTCTCTGTGGGCACATGACGGTTCCGCATTAATTCTTTCCCGTTCTTTTTTATTTCGGGGGGTAACTTTGTTCGCACTTTTTTATTTCTGTCTTCAGAATTTGTAAGAATATTTAAATTAGAGAAGGCTTGAGGGGATGGGTATGGGGTTGTATTTTTCTGTGAATTAATTCTTATGTTTCGTTTTCCCTTTTTTAAGAAATTCGTGTTTCTGCAAACCTCGTTAGACGTTTTGACAAATAATTTCGTAGTGATAAATATTTCGAAATACGTTTATGTGCACGTTATGAAATTTATACAACAAATTTTTCCTTTCTTTCTCTTTTTTCACTTTTTTTTTTATTTCAAGGTAAAAAATAAAATTATAGATCAAGTTTTTCCCCGCAAAGGAATATTTTCTTAATGAAAAAAGCCTACAACACACTGGAATGGCTTAAGAATATAAGTATTTTAAAAATATTTAGGGTAAAAAACAGTTTGGCATTGTGTAGGAAAAAAGATAGCTAAATATTATTTATTGTATTTATTACAAATGTATAGTAACGTTGCAATATGTCAAAAACATTCTTCTTTATCTCTTATAATTTTTCGTACTGTTTAAAAATGAAAAAATAGCTCTAAGTATATTTTTTATCTGCAATGAATTGCCTAAGCATTTTTTTGCATAAAGCAATACCTTAAAGAAAAACTGTGTTATTGCAACATACAATTATTAGGGAGAAGATCTAGAAAGAATAAGTTTGGTATTATCGTTAGACTTCATTACGTTGACATATTTCATAAGAATAAAAATATATTTCGAATCGGTAATGTTTGTGTAGGGACATTTATTTCTAATATCGTTCTGTATTTTCAGTTTTTACAAAGGCTTTTTCTTCTGCTTCCATTTACTATTTTTTTTAGAAATTAAATTGATTATTTTTAATTGCCAATCATTTACTTGCTCGCTTTTTGATATAGAAATGAATTTTCTTAACAGTATAAATGTATTGCGTGTTCAAATATATTTACAACTAAGCAGTACGTGTTTTATAGCATTCGTTACAAAAAGAAGTGTTAATGCAATACTCTAAATATTTAAAAGTGACATGTTTTGATTCTTTTTTTACTTTTTTTAAATTATTTTTAATGAAAAAAATTAAACAGACTTTACTTTAATGTGTGTATAATTACTAATGTTTGTTATTACTTTATGTTTTGCTTATTCTTGTGCATTCAACACAGTTTAGAATGAAATTTCTAATTAAATTATCTTATATACACGTGGCGTTCCCATAGTTAATACAATAAATTCTCAAGGAATAAACACACTCCTAGTGATTTATTTTTGTTATCTTATTTTAAGAAATAATTGAAAAATACAAGTTAAAATAAAAGTTACGATAAAGGTTAGATATATTTTCTGAAGTTTCGCAAACGATCATTTTTCTTACCCTATGTATTTTATATTTCTTATCTTATTTATTGCTTTAAATACAGTTGCCATATTAGAAATGCGATTCTCGTTGTCATTTAAACAGGAATTCGCAATTAAATTCTTTTTAATTTTAGATCAATGCAAATGATTTGAATAATGAATGAAAACATTTATTTAATAAAATGTGATATTTTTTTGTGATACAACCATTTAACTAAAAAGAAACGCAATTTTTTTTTCGCTTTTCCAGATTTAAGACATTTTTTTTAAATGGAATGATGTTATTACATCTTTCATTTAATTACATTGCTTTTAACAAAACCTACCTCGTTAAGGAAATATCATTTTGTAGTTTTAAAAGAAACTGAAGAATTTTCTTTCTTTTATGTACCAAACTTGAAGAAAAGCCTTGTATATAGTTTTCCCTCATTAATAAAATTGAGAGACCAGTTTCCAATTAAAAGTGACATGCAAAACGAATATTTTTTTACGATTAAATTACACTTTTTTTAAGAAAAAATGCTTTTTGCGTTACCGATAACTTAAGTTTATTTCATCATTCATGCTGAAAAGTGTATTACATTGCTGTAAACATAATGAGAGTTGTGTATTTCTTATATAACTTGTAATGAAAGTATGTAAGTAATATTATTTTTAATATAAATTTTAAAATGCGTTTTGACCTTTAAAAATAATTTTAAAAGTCATGTGTGCAAATTAAGGGACATAACAACAGAATTGTTAACTATATTTCAAAACCCTTCTTTTCATAAATTGCATTCATATTTTAAGTATGAAATTTTCTTGTAAAGTTGATCATTTAAAATAAATTATATTTTGATGAATATACAATATTTTATTTTTATTTCCTTAGTTTCTTTTATTGCATGATCAGGAATATTTTCAATGAAATTCAAAAATATTTATGAAATATATTTGGTAGAAAACAATTATTTCAAATAATTTTGTAATTTAACATTATTTTTGTCGTTAAACAATAAGTTTTATAGTGACTCCATTCAAAATATCTAAAAAATCAGGGGCTGCTATACAAGGAAATTGACTTCGATAATATGTATGGAAGAAAAGTAATGAGCAAACTTTTAACCAGTTAATTACATACATTTGTGTAAAATATCAGCTATTTTACTAATTTTTATATAATACCTCAATTACTCTAATGTTGTGGAATACCTCACGGAAATATTTAATATCCCTTCTAATATCCCTTTACTTTGCTTAGAAATAAATAATTTAAAAATTTGTGTGAAAAAAGCCCATATACGGGCAGATGCCTTTCTTAACATTTTATATGTTTATTTACTTGCATTATTATCGGAATTAATCGTCTGCAGTATAATATTTTTTAATGAAATACATATGTTTACGTTGAAGTAATTCAGTAGAATACACAGACTCACAATCTTTTCCGAATTCCTTATTTTAAGCAAAAATTATTTGAAATAAATGAAAAGAGTTGAAAAAAAGAACACACCATTATTTTTTTCCTCACAAATAAATAAGAAACATACCATAGAATTAAAGCTCAATAGAAAATCGTACTACTAACACTTTCAGAATTTAAAATTCTTCTGAAAAAAAAAGAAAAAGAAAGAAAGAGCTGTCAAAACATTTACTTTTAACACATTTCAACTCCACTCAAAACTCCAAAGTAAATTCCACATGGAATTTTTCAAAATTAAAACGCATTGTTTTCTTAAAAGAAGCCGAGTGTAACTCAGCGTAAATAAACTTTCGCTTCTAAAATTAGTTTTGAATTGATTTCCTGTCATCAAATTTAGAAATTTTACGTAGTTTTCCGTTACCTATTACTTATTTTTCCAAATTACATTTACTAACTGTCACTCTTCGTTTCTCGTCTGCTAAAAAGTTAGCAGAAATGAAAATGGCAACGGCAGGCGAAATTCGAATGATGTAAAGAAAATGATCGTTTGGCATTTTTCTTTTAATAAATGTGCATCACTTTATTTCGCTTAGATAAATTTTGATAGAATTCTAAAAGAAGTATTATATTTTATCAAAACAGCCTGATTGTATTTCTTTTATATATAATATATTTAATATTGTGTATTTTGTATTGAATAGTTTATATGAATATTAAAAAAATGTAAGAGTTTTTCATTTGTGTTTCAAAGTTATATATTATACTGGGTGTTTTAAAAGTTCCCGAACAAACTACTTGTGAATTTAGTATACGAAAAGAAAGAAAGAAAAATAAGAATCATTAAAGCAATTATTTTTATTTTAATATTGGAAAGCGCTTAGAGTAAAAGGTAAAAAAAATTATAATTACTATTAATCCCGCAATGCTCGGTTTTCCAAAAAAATCCATCTAAAATGTTACTATTTAATTTTAAAAAACGCATTTTAAAGCCTTGTTTTGGCAAGAAAAATACTAAAAAGTACGTCTAACTAAAATTGTTATTCTTATTTTAGACTTTGATCCACATTGCTGATAAGGGTCGAATACTGCAATCTTGCACGTATATCGACTTTTATTATCTTTCTTTTCGAATTGCAGTTTTAAAAATATATATTTCTATCTCAGTAAAAGTACTTATTTATACTTTTCCAGAAAAATTATAACAATAGTAGTATTTATTTTTTAAAAAAGTACATAAAATTTTCTTTTGTATGATATATTTGGAAACAAGTGCTACCAACATTGCGATCATACAACGATTCTCTTTTTTTATTTGGATATTCCTTCTAGTACAACACATAGCTCAGTACCGTGTGGAAGCTTCTTTTTCTTTAGTGTTGGTGGAACAAAACAGGAAAAATGACGATGTATTAGTCATACAATTCCAAAAGATAAAATGTCAAATTTGATGATTAGGTTACGATGCTTAAATATCAAAATTCTTCAAAAAGATTTTCAAAATTAAAAAAAAATCTTATTTTATGCATGTATTCTTAAATCAAGAGTATTTTGCTTACCTATGCTCGTTTTGCAAAAAACAAAGTTGGTAACTGATTGGCTAGAAACACGTGATCGTAGTTATCAGATGACTATGACGTCACATGAATTTAGCCCAATACATATTTCATCCCTTCTCATAAACTAATTCATTGCATTAAAATTCTATTAATTCCTAATTTCGGTCCAAGTTTTTTTTTCTGATACGTTTATCTCAACCCAGAGGTTACTGATGTAAGTGGGTTCGAAGAAGAAGAAGACATGTGATTTTAAAAATAGTTACTTTTATTTAAGATCTAACACTTTATGGACATTTATAGCTTATTCCTTAACCTTAGAAGCAATCTTAAATCTAAATTCTTAATCTAACTTATGAGATTATTCAAAAAGACTTATCTTTAGTCGTAGTTCCTTATATATTTCCTTCTCGAACAACGACAGCTTGATAAAAATTCACTTTTATTTCCTTCTACAAATCCGGGTGGTTACAAAGATAGATATTAACTTCAGATCATGCAAATTCCTTAGTCCCAAATCACTTTCTACTCATCCGAGATTTCACGATTTTTCTCACACACTCCAATGCCAGGGTTTTAATAGCATTTACAATAGTAAAAAATTAAGTCATATCTACGGAAAGTGGGTTTCAAGCTAAAATCACAGCTAAAAAATAGTTTCCCCAAGATGATTAGTTTCAGTTCTGCAGATAGAACCCGTGTCACATATTCAATACACACAGAAATATTCAAAACATTGCTACAGTCATACATTTATTAAATTCCCTACGTTTATATTTACAAATACAAATCAAATCGAATATCCGTTTTCTTATAGCCGGTACCACATTTTTAATAATGATAACTTTTAATGCGGACAATATTAAAAAAAAGAATTACAGACAAATTCTCTGATTTAGCATTTCTTATTGAAAGAAAATTGAAATTCTTTTTTCTATACATTCCATATTCAAAACAAGAGGATAACCTCGAAATTGCTTTTTACCTTTAACGTTCAGCTCAGGAAACCCAATCTAGTGCTTCGGTAATCCTATTATATATTCTAGAAAGGATAGATATATATACTCGTTTCCTTCTTCATAACTTATTAGACGTATTTTCTACCGAGGAGAACCAATTTCTGTCTTTTCTTATGGAAAAATGTTAGAGTATAATAACTTTGACTGTGATTGAATTTTTAATAACACGCTTTTATATACATACATATATAAATTTAATTTTGTAGAAAGCAATCACTGCTATTTTCAAACTAAATTACTGCTATTATTCATAAAAAATAAAGAAAAAAAATCTTGACATTTATTTATTTTTAAGAATCAGATTTCCAAGTAAATTTACCTTGAATTATTATTACATAAATACTGGAAACACACACATGAACATCCTTTAGAAAGTTAAACTAGAATAGCTTGTATTTTATTTGATATGCATTTGTGCTAAAGTCTTTTCTATTGTGGGCTCCAATGTAGAGTATTAAGAAAAAAAATACCGATATTTGTACTGTTAAAAATCTTTTATTTGACTTAATGTTAGAAAATAAAGTCTTATGTTTTTTCCATTAGAATAGTTGTATGTTTAGGAGACATATTTTTCTTCATATTAAGATAGTTAAATATGCTTTCCTATTAGTTTTTATTTCGTTCTCAAATTAAAAGCGTCTATTCTATATATATACATGTCATGATTTTTAAGACAGAATCAGATTAAAGTTAGAAAAGTGAAAAGACGACCTTTATTCTTTCATTTGTACATCTGTTCTGACACCGAGAGCAGGGAGGAAAAAGCACGCCATGGCGGTGGTTTCAAGTGGATAACACTTGAAAAACATATGGTAAGTATCGCTGCTTTGAAGAGGGTGCTTGCAAGTTAATGCTGACATGTGTTGACTATTAAATCTAATGATCTGGAATTAGACATGTTTATTGGCTAGGCCATATGTTCGGAAGAAATAAATGGGTGATTAGTTTGATACTTGAAGATGGGCACTGAGAAAGATGAGTTAAGTGCTAGATAGGGAATTTAATTTTTAATCTAATTTAATTATCCTTACATACATATATATTGCACTTTTTATATAATATAAATAATGTTAAATGTTGTAAAATATATGTATGGTATATCATATAAAGAGTTTGTAGATTAATAAATTGCCTGGTGCCTTACGTTAAATGAATATTTTTATGAGTCATAATTATAATCTATTTGTTACATATGCCTAATGCATTTTATGACGCTGCATGACAATATATTGTTTCTGAGTTAGTAGTATCTAAGACAGTGATTCTTAACTCTTTTTTGTGGTACACTTTTAGCAATTTCAAAATTTGATGTTACACTAACAACAAAATAAATTTGAAAGAATTTTACTTTACTTAGAATGTTACTTACTGTAATAATTATCTATCCATGAAAGGATAAGTAAAATGTACCACGAACACTCTTAGTTTATTTCTATAAAATGGCAGAATAATTCGATTCGGGATTTTATTTTTTTTCTCACAGTATAATTGATAATTTTATAAAATGGCAGAATGATTTAAAATCACTGATCTAAAACCTTGCATTATGCTTTTAGTCAGGAGCGTAGCTACCGCCGTATCAGTCGTATCAATGACATTGGCCCCAAAAATGTGTAAAAAAAATCGTAAAATATTGAGAGACCACCGAAAATGGACCTCCAAGGAATTTTGATACGGGGCCCACACCGGACTAGCAATGCCAGTGCTTTCTTTTAGATGTATTAAAAACTTACTTACAACTCTTGCCTCTGGATTTCAAAAAGAGATCGACTTGTATTTTTTTTAAAGTATATTTAGTTCTTACGCCCATATAACCCCGCATAAACCCTCTTGAAAGTAGACTCTCGTAAGACCCGTTTCCATCGGATCTCTACTTTACTTAAGGTATCCGACTACGTTCGGAACAGTGATTTTGCAAAAGCGTATTAATGGATAATATTTATGACATTTAGTATCACTTAGATTAGAAAATGTATATAAAATTGTTTTAAGAATAGTATTACAATAAAAAAATTATTTAAGTACAATATTCTGACAAAAAATGATCATAGAATGTCCCATTTTCACCTCTAGAATTTTTGAAATATATAACTTAGAATTGGGTTTATCCATGCTTTACGACAGCAGAGGGGAGAAACTTGAAGAAAAAAACGCCGATAATTATTTCAATGGGTTGCACCTCTGAAAATAATGTGAATTTTTCAAATATCATAGTTGAACCTCTGTACAGAGGTTTGAGCTATATACAAGCAAAATATTATTATAATAGAAGCATTTTTCACAAAAGGAGAACATTTTGAATAAAGGTTATTCTCTAAGTTCAATTTTGCCTAAATATTGTATTTAAATTATTTTTTTTTGTCAAAATGACCTTTAAATAATTTTATACATGTGTTGTAGTCTAAGTTACACTAAATATCATGAAAATTATCCATTTATGCACTTTTTTAAAATCACCGTTCCGAACGTAGTCGGATACCTTAACAAAAGTTCATGCTTCCAAATTTCAAGTTTGTAGATCTAATGGTAAAAACATGAATTTGTTTATATCTATAACACCCCTACAGTCCCTTTTGGGAGTTGATTTCCACAAAACCCGTTCTTAGAGGATCTTTACTCAACAACAGAAACATGTTTCCAAAAGTTCAAACCTCGTCATTGGCGTATAAGGAAGTTTTAGCCTCTACCCCCCTTTGTACAAGCATTCAAGGTTTTTAATTTTTACCATAAATATTACGTCTATGCACTATAGTCTACTTTTTTGATTACAATTTAACCTCCCCTCCCCTTAAGTTAGTATATGCATGCTCAGGCCATTTTTAATTGTATCCCTTGTATAATTCCAACAGTGAAATTATATTCCTAACATTTTTAAATCTTTTCAAAAAAGAATAAATGCTTGGAACAATTGTTAGAAAAATAATAATGATAGTTTTAGGTCTGCTTGTCGAAAAACTTTTTGCCCAGTGGTTCTGAAACTTTCGATCGCCACGGCCTACCTTACATCGTGGGCCCACAAAACTTTAAAAAAACCCTTTCTGACTCTCAAAAAATGCCTGAGTGATCGAAATTGCAAACAGTATCCCACAGGTGTGCATGTTTGCGCGTGTGTTTCTACCATTTTTTTGAAAATATAACGTTATAATAATGGCTATGTAGTTGCAAAGAATAAAAAAACAGAATTTATGTTCGTAATCGAAATGCATGCCCGAGTAGTTTTTTCATTGGAGCAATTGAGTAACCTCGTCTATGTTTTTCTACGAAGCCCATAGGAGTGTGTAAAAAAGGGAAATTTTTACAATAAGTAAGAGGCATTCGTGGACCCCTGGTGGTGTGTGGACCACAGTTTAAGGACCGCTGTTTTAGCCAATCATAATGGCATTTCTCTGCTTGATTATATATTCTGTTTAGTCGCATGTGACCAAATACACTTCATGTGATATAAAAAAAATATTTTTTTCGTCTATTTAACAAAAAATCCCATCTTTAGATTAAGCTAAATAAATATTGGTGATATACATATCCATTGAAATAGGGGGCATATGCCGGGCAGATATCTAAATAAGTAGCATGTCACGTTGCTGCTAAATGGAGATCAATCATTCGCAAAAGCTGTAAATGCATGGCACAAGTAAATGATAAGGAGCATCATTTATAATTACAGCACTATTCCACCTATTTGTGATGTATGCTTTCTGTAACAGATTTTGATATTGATATACGAGAGAGATTTAATGTTTCTCTAGATATCTCTCTTAATTCTCATCAATAACTGGTACTTTCGATATTAGTACATTTTTTAAATATTATTTTTTAATGTTAAGTAAAATTTTAGATCTATTTACAATTTATTCTAGATTTTTTGTTAAGTTTGACTTTATTGATTGGAGGAAAGAATCATTTTACTTAAGAATTATTAGCACTCGTAATAGTGGAGATTAGATGCAGAAATATGTCAGACCTGTGGTCGGCAACCTACGGCACGCGTGTCATACGTGACACGCGGTACAATTCTCAGTCTCACTCTGCACTATTCTACAATTTGTTAATTTTTGACTGGATAGAAATTGATAAATTCCTAATGGACCTTACTTGACGAACATCTTTAGAATTATGAACATTTACGGAATTACAAAAAAATTTGAAAGATAACTCTAAAGATAAATGTACAGAAGTTTTGTAAATTATTGAATATCATTGCTGTAGAGATTTAATTGTTTGAAGAGAGAAAATTGCATGAAATCTACTTTCCACTTTTGGTTCCACATATCTAAGTAAAAAAATCTTTCCTCATATGAAAAATATTTCGAGCCCTCAGAGAAACTGTTCAACCATTGAATATTCAATTGTGTCAAATTGAAAGTCAAATTATACCCGTGGTTTTGCTATATGAAAGTATAGAGGTGCAAGCATTAAATTTTTTATTTAATTATAATTAAATGATATACTTATTTCTGATGTTGTATATTTCTTATTTTAATAAATATGTCTTATTTTAATAAATGCATAATATTTGTGCAATTTTAATTTTTATTTTTTTATTTTTGTGGAAGAAATACTGATTTTATGCTGCTTATTTTTGATAAAAAATACTTTTAAATATTGCAAAATTAATATACAATAAAACTGTAAATCTATTATTGACCTCTATTCTCTAACTCTACATACATTACCGCTGGAATCGAATTCTTTCAAAAATGTCCTACTGTGTAGCCCGCTGAATGATATTGGTAGATTGGCTTGGCACGCTACAACTAAATGGTAGCTAATCTCTGCGTTAGACATAAGTAATTAATTATTCATGTATTGTGTAAAACAAATAAATGTGCGGGATTTAACAATCAATGTCTTTAACAAACTGATAAATTTTAAAGGTTTATATTTAGATTATCATATATCAAGCTATTCATTCAGAAATATCTTCTAGTGGAAACGTAAAAACGCTTCTGTTACATTTTTACGGCATACATCAGTATAACTTAGATGTTCATTTTTCGCTTGTTTTTCAATACATTTTTTACCTTTACAGAAATATTTTATTCATAACTATGCAGATAATAGAACAAATGTTACAATGATTTTTAAAAAAACCATGCGAAATATTATGTTAATAACATCCAAAAAAATGAAATAGAAATATGATTTAGCAGCAGATCCTCTCTTTAGTAATCAGTTTTAAAAAGCATAAAAATGAATATTTTACACCTGTATTATAAGTCACTTATCGGGCTACAGTTTCAGATTATCTATCTTTCTCTCTCAATGCATATAACAGGAAAGCGTTTCCTTCACTCACTCATTACGAGGTCTCCTGCACTATTAGGCAAACAGACTTGAAATTCGGTAGGCAAATTCCTTTTGATGAGACGAAATCCGCTAAGTATAGGTCTTACGGAAATTGGTCCCTCAGGGACCGTGTGTGTTATGAAAAAGTTATACATATAAATAATACCTGTTTTTGTGAACTATTAAATCTAGAAATTTGAAATTCGTAAGCATATTTCTATTATTGAGTAGAGAACTGCTAAGAATGAGTTTTGTAGAAATCTACTCCCAGAGGGGGTTGGCGTTATAAATTTAAAAACTACTATTTATGAACTAAAATTCTGCGTACCTTAAATTCAGCAGTTATTTTTCTTTTGTTGAGTAGAGTTAAACTAAATTTGGGTTTTGAGGAAACTTGGGGAAAATCTATTACCGAGGGTTGTGAAAGATAATTACACTTCATATTTAGAAATTCAAGGCCCGCCCTTTTTAAATCGAGAGGTGAGGTGTATGGAAATGTTTTTCAGGACAATCAGAATCCTAATACTTGAACTTATTAATGTCAGTAAATAGAAAAAAAGGAATGAATATTCATACAACATCATGAAATATTGAGCGAGGACAATTACGGAAAGCAATTAATATAACACTCAGTTTTGCCTTAATAAAGCATTATATTATGTAATTTTTTAAAGGAGAATGCAATAAAAACTCTACTGCACTCTTTTTAAAGTTAAAATCTACTTGAAATAGCATTGAGTATTGGAAATTTAGCGAATTGTGTATTTTAAATATTTCAGAAGATCAATAACATTTTGAATTAATAAAAATTTTAAATGGCAGACTGTTTGAGCACAGTTTTGAAGAATATTTTAACTCCTTAAGGTATCCGACTACGTTCGGTACCATGATTTTGCAAAAGCGTATAAATGAATAAGCGTATAAAAAAATTTAGTGACACGTAGAATAGAAAATGTATATAAAATTGTTTTAAAAATCGTATTACAATAAAAAATTATTTCAGTACAATATTTTGACAAAAAATGAACATAGAATAACCCATTTTCAAAACATTCTCCTTTTGTGAAAAATGCTTCTATTATAATAATATTTTGCATGTACAGAAGCTCAACCAGAATTTTTGAAATATATATCTTAGAAGTGGGTTTATCCATGTTTTACGACAACAGAGGGAAAAATTTTAAGAAAAAAACGCCAATAATTATTTCATTTGGTTGTAAGTCAGAAAACAAAGTGAATTTTTCAAAACTCATCGTTGAGCCTCTGTACAGAGGTCTGAGCTATATACAGACAAAATATTATTATAATAGAAGCAATATTCGTAAAAGGATAAC
The DNA here is from genome assembly GCA_019973935.1 of Trichonephila clavipes. Lineage (NCBI taxonomy): Eukaryota > Metazoa > Arthropoda > Arachnida > Araneae > Nephilidae > Trichonephila > Trichonephila clavipes. Next base: position 12,688 of record BMAU01021379.1, read on the forward strand.
ATTTTGAAAAAAAATGTTATTCTAAGTTAATTTTTTTGCCGAAGTATTGTATTTAAATCTTTTTTTTTTGTCAAAATGTCCTTAAAACAATTTTATACATGTATTCTAATCTAAGGGACACTAAATATCTTGAAAATCTTCCATTTATGCGCTTTTTTTAAATCACGGTTCCAAACGTATTCGGATACCTAAACTGGTTTGCCCGTACTACAAACGGAATCCAAGTTGGCTACATCCGGTTGCCCGTACGTTGTACGGCCACTGATATTTTTCTTCTTTCTATCTTTGATCAGTACGTATTTCCAGTTATTATAGAGGGATTATTATTGCTAGTGTTTTTAGATGTAGTTTGTGTCTATGGGACTTTGAGCGGCGACAGATTTAACGTCTTTCAGCCTCTTTGCACGATGGATCTATAATAACACCAGAGTCCGGACCATCGACACGCCGAAAAACATTTTCAAATAAATAAATAGGAATAAATGCTTCAAAATCCATTTGAAAATAACCTAATATCTTTTATAATCTTGCATACAGAATCTTATGGTTTTATTTTTATAATTTATAGCATTTAAGTGTATAATTTTCAAGTGTCTATGGGAAACACGTTTTTAAAAAATCTTTATAAGCATATTCCAATTATCATAAAATCTTAAAATTGGGAAATATATTTGAAAATATGCTTCTTGATTCTGAAAATTACACGTTCAAATGAAAATGCACGTTGGTCTGTCTAAACCTCCTCTGAAGAAGTCCAATTGAGGTCAAACAGGATTCTATTTTTATTTAATACTTTGTCTACATTCTTCCTTTATATTTATTAGTAAAAGGGGCCCTATAAATCTCGGAATTCGGATATACGGGTTGTTTCGAAAGTAGATGATGTGTGTTGACTTAGGTCGCGGCAAATAGGGTAGAGTCTGCTTCAGTCAAGAAGAAACTGAAGAATTTTGATTTTTATCCTTTGTCTTGAAAATACCTTAAAATGTGTTGTGAAAGTGAAATTTATAGAACAAAAGACTTATGATTTTAATATCACACAATTTTACGCCAATATCGATTTAAAGCATAGGTTCCTAACCTTTTTTGAATTGTCACTCCCTTTTTTAGTGAATATTTTGATACCAGCCCCTCCCCACTCCAGAGAAATAAGAACGTACAAAAAACGTGGTGTGAAAACACGAATTAAATTTTTTTAAAACATCCTATTTCTAAAGAATATATTTCATTTATATTGACGTTATTCTGATCAGTGGTTCTTATTTTAACAGCGTTTTGAAACTTTTACTATGATCACTTGATATATAAGAGATATTGGACGAAATTTTAAAAAAATTAATTTAATATCTAAAAATAAAAATTTGCTATATCGTTCAATTTAAAATGTACGTCTGAATGTAATGTATTCCTTAAGTTTCCATCCACTTACAAAACTACCGAAATATGTGAATCCTCGCGCACGTTATAGAAATGTTTAAATGCATACAATCAACATATGATAACCAGTATTAAAGTTTACTTTTGTTAGCACATAATTAGCATGTTTTTTTAAAAAAATTTTTAGACTATATTTTGGTTAATTGGCCCGCGCCCCTCCGTGCCATCTCAACATCCTCGAATTTTCTGTGGGTCTCTTACTGTCTCCCTGAAAGCCTCAAACGCCCACAAGGGGGTGTTATCACCCACGTTGAGAACCTATGGTTTAAATTAAATATAAAGTGCATAAAGGCGGAAGATTTAAACCCTGTTGGATAAAATATTTAAAATAATCACCAAATTTAGCCTGCACTCTAAATATATATACAATGGATTGCATTTACTTCTTTGGATATTCTGTGAATGGATTGATTTGATTTTCATTTATGGCACTATGTGAAGCAACACGAGGGTTATTGGTAACGGGCCTCATAGTTCTGAACGACGGAGGGGTGAAGAGGACACCATTTAAGCTGGCATTCATCTCTGCATTTCCATACCATGCCATTTTGTGATTTTGTGCATAAAAAGTACTTCCTTTCTTAGAAATTATAAACAAAAACATATTCTAAAATTGTCGGTTCGTTCCGGCTTGGAAGCACAAGGTTGCGAGTTCAATCCCGGCTGAAGGTGATAGATTTTTGGGTGTGAACATCGGAGGCACGCATGCAATATGATAATGTGGCATATTAAAGATCCCTTAAGTATCGATTTAACCCTAAATCACGGAAATATTTTGCATCCGATGAGAGCTTGAATAAAATTAATTGAAGCCAGCAAAATTAATTCTAGCGTCCACATTTGGTATCAAGAGCCTCCACTAGACGGTGCCACCATGAAATGGATCTCACAATTAGGGACTTCACGTGTCTGCAAAGGCTTAGTGGCTAATATGCAGCACATTCAGACAAAAGTTTAATAAATTTCGTCTGACTTCACCGGTAATATGTTTCAATATTATGTGCACATTGATAAAAAAAAGATATTGCCAATTTGAATTTATTACAGAGAAAAAGATTTAACAAAATTAAAGGATTCATACTGTTCATTTTAAATATATACTCTCTTAAAGAGTTTTTAATGCAAGAGAAAGATCAAATATTTTATTCAATAACATAAAATTCTGAAATTATAATGTTGAGCAATATTTAATTTATCACTATATTGCATTATGTATTCAATATTGAGTTTTCATTTTAACTTATATTGTTCAGATAGAATAAAAATAATCAAAATGACAATCAAAACCTCGAAATATATTTTGTTCTAAAAATAGTACAAAAAAGAAAGGAATTAATTTTATGAAAAAATATATATATTCGCGAAGCATTCTCAAATTACACATAAATACTTGAATTTATTCAGTACTTTATAATCATAATCCTCTTTTTATGATCAATTTTATGAGAAAAAAATATTATTTTATTTTTATTTTTTTCTCTTTTCGATGATTCTCGAAGCCTCAACTGAGATAAACTAAACGCTTAAGACAGCCTGTCACTTTTTATATGCAATAAATACATTGTTCAAAGACCCTAACAGAAGCAGGAATAAAACTGTACCTCACACAATTGCATCACCAAATCCACATCACTTCGATTCTGCAACATCGCCAAGAATCCCGATTAAATATTCATCCCCACACTGCATGTTCGTTAGGAAGAGGGAGAATAAGAGATATAGGGGTATGGGTGTGAATGCTCTTAATGTATGGTGATGCCAAAATTTCCATACTTTATATTCTCACCCCTTCCAAAAGATTACCAGCGTGCCAATACCAGGTGGTATGAGCCCCTGAGCGCGTACGCCTAAATTTAGTTGCAACCACTACGTGATATTCCGGTTATAGTGCTGTGAATAAGTGCTTTTTCCTTGCATTCATTGAAATTTACGATCGGAGGAAATAGGTGGAGAATAAATATTTTATATCCTCAGGAGAGATGGTGGAAAAGCGTAAAGGGATAAATAAAAAATAAGGAAATCGGCCACAATCATTTTTTCCCCATCCTGAAAGAATTCGTTTTCTTATGACGTCTGAGCGGGTATTTTTAGCAAAACAAGTACAGATGCTATCAGCTCACGAAACAATCATCACACAAATTCGAGATACTAACTTAAACTGGAAATCACAAAAAGAGTAGTCATTTAGAGTAAACTTCAAATTATTATTAATTAATATAATAAAGGTTTTCGGTTTTATAAAACTTCGTTAGTTCGTTTATAATTTTTATCTAAATATATGATTACTGTTTTATAAATAATTGCTAACTAGCCACTTACGAAAAAGCTTCTGGAACTTCCATTGGACTATATTAGTTTTCTTGAAATGCTTCCAAGTCAAATATATTTAAAGATTTAATGTCCAATCAATCAAAATAACATTTACAGTAAAATCCAGCGTATAAGCGCACTTAGAACACAAAAAATAAGATCGAAATTTACGGGTGCGTGTTATACGCCGGATATAAAAATGATAGCTTCAAAAATAACAAATAAAAAAAAAGAGATGAGCATAAAAAAAATAGACTTCTATATAAATCAGAATAATTTGTTCATGCTTAATGAATTTTAAAGGGTTGTTCTAGAAGTTTACTATATCTTTTTTTTTTCAAAAGCCTGAGACAATACCTCGAATAAATGACTTAATATGCCTCAAAATATAAAAATGTAGCTTGAAAGTATTGATGCGCACTGTACGCTGGATTTTACGGCACTTTCAAAAATATATCAACGTTCTTTTTTTTAAAAAAAATAAAATAAATTGGGGGCCTTGTTAGCCTAGTGGTCAAGGTAACGGACTAGTGGCTGGTAAATTACTAGTTTGAGCTCAATACCACTGAAGATCTGCCGTATAGGGGAACTATGCACGAAAAATCTGTCAAGAACTCAAACGTCCTCCTGCTGGTGTGATATGGTAGTCAGGAGAAGGGGTTGCCTGCTCAGGTGTCATCCTCGTCACTTGACCATGGTTCAAAATTACGAGGTCCGTCACCAAAAGCCCTCGTGAAGCTGAACCGTGTGACGTTAATATTCACTCTCTCTCACTCACATAAAAAATAGTTTAATAATATTTTGTTATAAAAAATAGTTTAATATTATTTTGTTATAAAAAAACTATCTTTCTTAAAAAATATCACATATGTGTAATAAAACATAAAAGTCATAACTAAAAGTCAGTAAGCTAAGTTTGAAAATTAATCAATTTTTAAAATAATTTTCAAGTTCCAAGACTAAGAAAATTATTGTAGATAATTTCAATGAAAGTTGTATTTTACGCAACACGACTATTTCAACATGTACAGAAATTATAAAGTGGCTCGTGTATGTTAATCATTTTTTTCACATTCAATAGTTAAAATATGATTTCAGGTTTTAAAAAAAATGTAACATATTTTTAATGTAAAACTAGTAGTTAAAATTAAATTACATCACTAATGTGATTTTAACATTTAGAAAGCAATTAAATCAGTTAAATACGGAATAATGATAATTATGAATAATACTATACAAATTGCGTTTAATTATTTTTAATAGAAATATCTCTCTCGTCTAGACATTTTAATATAGTAAGCTTAATTAATGAATAAATGTTAACAAAGCATTGTATAATTGCATGTTTACATTAAAATGCGTTATTTAAGAATTATTTAACTTTCATCGTACTTTGGATACATATGAATGTTCAGATTTTGTATTAACTCTTAATTGTAGTTTAGCATTGAGATTGTTATATTGGCCGTGGCGTAACATTAATACCTCACAGGAACCTTAACATATATCCGTGTACTCGTAAAAAACATCCTTCTTCAAACCAATGTAACTTAGCAATAAAACGAAACAATAATTTTAAATTTTTACCTCATGATAATCATATATATATATTTACATTATTTCTAAAATTTATAAAAAATTTAAAAAGTTATAAAAAGAAATAAAAATTGGACAATTTTTTAAAAAATATGAAAAGCAGTATATTACATTGCGTACGATTCTGAAGTACAAAATGAATCAAAATTTACAAAATTAATTTTACTTGGTATAAAAATGTTCATTTTTGAAGTTATACTAACTTTTAAGAAATTTAGAGGAAAAAATTTTTTTAAATACAATTATAACGAAAATTTTAAAATTTTAGAAATAAATAAATTAAAATTTTAAAAATTTTATTAATTTCTTTTTTTGAAAATTGATGTGTAATTTATGTAGAGCCTCATTTTGAACGCGTGAATAAATTTCAAATTCATATCATAAATAGTTTCTGATAAATCTTGCTCGAAAATTAAAATTTTTTGTTTCACGAAAAATGAATTTAAAGATAAGAAAGAGGGTTTCCGTTTAAGTTTCACTACTTATTTCTCAATAACTTCGGAAGTATTTGCAGTATCAACACAATTTTGGTACCAAAATGCTCAGAAATGTTAAGTATATTTTTTTCAAAAAAATTGAAAAATTTCCAATTTAAGAATCGTGTGAGCCCTTACTTAAATCAGTGAGAGAGGGAGAGTGTTGACTAACGCCGCACTGTAAAATAACACGAGAGCTATTTTTGACAGAGCTCACAAATTTGACCTGACACTTCCTTCTTCTTCCTTCTGAGCCACCACACCACTCCAATGAGACAATGCAGAATTAATGAGCATCGACCACTCTACACGGTGGGTCTTTAGTGGCACAAGAGCTAGAACTCTTAATACGTGGGCCAAGTGTTAGTGATCATGGCCTGTGGTGTAACGTATACATCCGCAACCCCCATTGTGGGCGAGCAGATGTTCTAGGGGGTCCAGTGTCTGACTGATATCATGAACGTATGTGCGTATTTGCTTGGGACCCAAAATTTGATTTTGCAGGGGGCCCCTAGTATTCTACGTTACGCCAATGATCATAGCACTAGAATACCGTTACCAATACAAAATAATATATTGTATTTTTCAATTCCTACTATTAGCTAACACTCGCAAAATATTTATTTATTTATCTTGGTGGAATTTACAATCGTTAATAAAAATACATTTCAAAACGCTTGATTGAGCTGAAATTTTATATACATGATTATTTTGGTTGACAATACAATAATTTATTTATTAATAATAAAAATTAATTGATTAAAACTAAATATTTTAAGAATTACAAATACAGCCACGTTGGCATCATTTTTGGCGAATTGTGTAAAAATTGAAAATGTTTTTTTCTCACCTTTTAAGGTATCCAGCTGAACTGAAATTTTATATAAACGATTGTTTTAGATGACAATACGATACTTTAATGATAATTAATAAAACTTAATCACCGCTTAATGTTATGTATAGGTATATGCATATTTATATTAATTGTAACTATTAAATAAAAAGCAGCTAAACTAAAATTTTTCTTTGTGATCTAATTAGGAATTGACATAAATTTTTTTATATTACTTCTTATTAGTGAATTTATCCGTATCTCTTTCATTATATTGCTAAATATGTAGTGTGTGTGTGTAATCACTTTTTTACGGCACCATATAGGTAGTATATACCCAATACACACCATAATGTAATATATATGCACATATACATATACATCAGGGGTGTCAAATTCACGGCCCACAACGAACACTTTTGCGGCCTGGCAATATATCCCCACACAATATTACATAATAAAATTTTTTAAAAACTGTACCAAAATTGGATAGATAGCAGCAGAAAAGAGATGTCAAGTGTCAGGATATATACATTGACCTTTTTTTGTTCTTTTATATGCGTATATTATAATGTAATATTCGAAATAAACCTACGTTTCTATGAATATTGATATTTTGCGCTCCGTCTTAAGTTTAATATTGTTTGTTGAACCCGAGTTAGCTTTTGAGTTTAACACGTTTGATATACATGTTTTTCTTAAGAATATACATAGGCATATACGAGTTCATACATGTATGTGTGTGCATACATGAATGTGAGATGTATGTACATAATTTACAGTCTAGATAAATTGCCTTGCGATAGCCCTGTATTTCGTTCCAAAAAGAATATCCTGAGAGATCAGCGATTCATGCTGGATTCAGATAATATGGATGATAGACAGATTCAGATAATATGGATGATAGACAGATTCAGATAATATGAATGATATTTTATCAGTTTAAGGTCTAAAAACTACTAATTCAAAATGAAATTAGTAGTTATCAGTCTCGTTCAGCTAATCAAACTCTCCCCCATGTTATCTGAATCCAAAGAGTGGTTAGTAACACTGACAGCAGAGCTGTAGAACATGGTTTCGAATGTCGAAGATGGGTGTTTAGAGCTTGTGCGACGTGGGAATACTCTAAATATTCGTCGAGCCGAATGTCCTCACGAGAAGCTGTCGGGAGGACACCTGACCCCTCCCCCAGGGAGTTCTCCCTCAAAACTGGAGTGCGACAAAGCCAAAACGTACTGTCACTTACATATTGCTACAGCTCACAACAAATGTAACCCAGCCCTTTGCCACGATTAATATCGTGGGCCTCGATATGATACCTTCGATCGGATGGCATTAGGAACAACTAAAAGGTGGGTAGGTCGCCAACACAAAATACGAGAAGAGTCAAAATTCAGGACTCTATGTAGTTAAAAGGAACCGTAAATAATAAACGAAAACTACCAATCGACATTTATTTCGTGCAAAGTACCACATATATTCCCAAACAGTCCAACTTATTCTTAGATTTAAACTAAAATCTACTATTCCTTCAAACGCAACCGCAAGCCCCTTTTCAATTATTATAAAAATAGAAAGGATTTCTTCTACATAATAAGAAAACATAAAAAAAGAAGAAGTCAGAAACCCTTGACTTCCTTAAACAAAACTGATGAATATTCCTTCATTTGCGTGAGAAGCGACATTGAGTTGATAGAACGGTGAAAATTGCGTCTACCGGCTCGCGTGTAGTACTTCCCAGTGCTTCATCACCCTAATGCGGGGACTTTTATCAAAATCAATTTTTTTAACGAGGAGGTAAGCTCAGATTACTTCAAGGCCTAATTACGTGCTCAAAAATTCCAACAATTTTAATTTTCCAGTCACATGCAAAGGTTATGCAAACAGGATAGGTGTGCTTCAGAGATTTATTTATAGAATGAGACCATCAGAAGTTGAGCCGGAACATTCCATGTTAAATGTTACTATCTTTGAGCTATTTTTGGAGTGCAGCACGTAACGTGCCGGGTTTTTAATTGGACGGAAAGAGTGAGTTATGCGCTGGATTGGACGGAGTTGAAGCATTGTCACGTACTGTTTTCAGTATCATATACATAGATAATGTACGCAATTGGTGTATGAAACATTGTGTCTTTAACGCGCGTGCTTGAAAGTTAAAAAAAGTGAGCATGTTTAATGTGATATAAAATATAGATATATTTAACACATATTTAAAATTATATGACCTGTTATAATGGCAAGGTTGTCTTATGACCTCTACTAAAAAAACTTGTGTAAGGCAAAGTTTTTCAATTTTTTTTCCAATTTTTAATCCCTTTAATACCATCAGCTGTTTTCACGATCAAGAAACAGAAATAAAAAAAACATTTATACAAGTTATAATATCTGCTGGTAATTAAAATACGTTTAATACATTGGAAAATAATTTTATTGTTAATTAAAATGTAAATCTGAATATTTTTATAAGCTAATACTCTAATGCATCTGTACTATTATTGTATTTAGTTCATTTGTTTACTTTTACATAAAAAAAGGATGAGCAAATTGCAGCCTGATTGCCAATGTGGCCCGCAAGACAATCAGAAAACGTTTTCTTATTTCTAATGGGGGTGCGGATTGCAGACCTAGTAGATTCCCCGTGAGCTGGTATCTTTCTTACTGTGGCATCATTTAGGTAGAGTACCAATTGCCGCAGGTAATTTTGAAGCCAAGTTTCCTCCGCAGAGGAAAGCACCTGAGCTCTGACGTGGCGAAACATTCTTAGGAATTTAATTTTGCCGACAGCACCCAAGCCAAACAGGCACTCAAGGGATCTTTCACATGTTCCATCATCATGGATGATGTCGATTTTCTGCATGGTGTAAATCCACCGACTTGGGCCGGGGTTGAAGAAGGCCAGCGACCAACCAAATATGCCACACAACCGGCCAGTTAGAAAACAAAATACGAAGAAAATGTTCTCTATCTTTGGGTTAACATATGTTTGTGAGCAAAACTTTTCTTGCATGAAGATCAGCAGGAGTAAATATGGATACAAGTTAATTGGCATTAACTTGCAGGATGTGATGAGAATTTCAACAAACAGTATCACTCCTGATTTTAAAAACATTTCAGAAGGGTGTGATTGGGTACATTTGCCTCATTAAACTGATTTTAAAATTAAATGGGAATGTAGCTATCGTTTGTAAGAAACTATCATAATAAATAAATATATTAGAAGTGCCAGTACTTTATTGTAACTTACATTTATTGATTAGTATGGAAGTATTTTCTGAGATGCTAAGTTAACTATTGAATACAAACATTTGTAGAAATGTGTTGTCCTCCACACTGGCGTAGCTAGTTCTCAGTGGGCCCTGTATAAAAATTCTTTTGAGTCCCCTTTTCAGATATGGGAGCCTTCTTAGTGAGACTGTAGTTATGCATGTTGGGGCCCCTGTTGCTTGCGGGCCTCGTATCATTGATGCGGCTGATCCGTAGATAGCTACGCCCCTGGTACTCCGGTACCCTTTGCTTCCGCAATTCTGCCCTCCAGCCAAAACACAGTTATTCGAACCTGAAATAAAACATTGATTCTTAGATTAATCTTTAGTGTTGTATCTGTAATGTAATGATGTATATGTAATGTAATGTATCTGTATGTAATGTTATATCGATTGCTCGATTTATTTATGCGTCACTACTGTGTTAATACTTTGTAACAAAATAATGGGCACTAAAATTTTTGAAGGGTGTTTTTAGATATTTCAGGAAAAATTCTGCCCTGGTATTAAGTTAAACTTAATGTAGCAATATTTTTGAAAGAAAAATGTTTTGAAAATGTATTGTTTGATCACAAAAGTTATTTGACAAATGATTATCACTGTTGGTAAATAGTCAACATTTAAGTGAGGGAGTTTATGGTTAAATTTTCTTTATCTTTGCAGCATTTGTTGTTAATTTAAGTATTGGTAATATTTGTTTATATAATGCACTTTTTGCGTGTGGTTGCGTATTTTTGGTTGCAGTGGACTCTTAAAATTACATTTAAAAAAAATAAACAACCTTTTGATTTTAAAAAAAAAATTATGCAATTATTATTTTATCATGTATTTATTTAACACCATAAATAAAACAATAGGTGTTATTAAATAAATCTAATCACCGTTATCAATTTGTGACTAGTCATTTATCGAATACATTTTGCTTTGAAACTAATTATAAAAACTCATTCGAGCACAAATGAATTTTAGTAAAAACACAACTTTAATATACATTTATTTTAGCAACAAATACAGGAAATTTTCTAAGGGGACTTTTCAAATCTTGCGATATATGTATAAAGTAAAAAAACTATAATATTCAACGCAAAAACAAAGTATAATAAAGCTACAAATGTTTCTTTCTTAGAATTTTTTTTCGTCTAAAATATTTTTTCATACTCTCACCGAGGGATATGAAAATAAGATTCCTAATCCTGCAGACTTGCTCCGGGCTGAACTTTTTTCCCCCTACAATCTTACACGAAGACTCATTATAAAGTATACTTCTTTTTTCCCATTTTATTTGGGAGAATTCTGTCGTGGATTTATAAAGTATATTTAAACTCCTAAAAATGCTTGGCTTTGCAGATATTGTCAAAAGGAAAAAAAATATTGTAGGAATTTATGCATAATCCGAGGAAGAAGGAGAGTGGACAAAGTTTTCTTTCGAAAAAGATTTTGATCAGCAAATGAAAAAGAAGAGATAAGTCTTGGAAGGATTCCAAGGCATTATAAAAACATATTTATATTTAAGCAGATACGTTACAAGTTAACAAGTAGGTCTTAATTTATATAAAAGCGGTTTATGTGTGAATAAAAGAAACAAAGAAGCTGCTTTAAAAGGATTATGAGATGAATGATGAAAAGCAAAAAATTATCTTCGAGATGGGATTACTTGTGTTATGAAGAAATGGTATGTGTGATGCTTAAGGTTTAAGTATTTTTATTGAACATTCCAATCGATGAAAAAAATCACGTACGTTCTTTTTAGCCTTAATATAGGGCTATTTAAAGAAGCTCATTTAAAACTACGTTAATTAATTTTCCGGAAAATAATTAACTTCTCAAATTAATTTAGTCATGTGATGGGAGATAAAAAAAACAAGTAACATAAGAAAATAATTTTTAAGTGTCAATTCCTACTTAGATCAACAAAGAAAACATTTATTTTAGCTACGTTTTATTAAAGAGTTACAATTGATATAAATATGTATATACATACGACAGAAACACAGCATTAAGTGGTGATTAATTTTTTTCATTGCCATTAAAGTATTGTATTGTCATCCCAAACAATCCTGTATATAAAATTTCAGTTCAACTGAATGCTTTAAAACGTGAGAAAAAAATATTTTAAAGTCTTGAAACAAGTCGCCAAAAGGATAGCTAAATCACCCAAAATGATGCCTACGTGGGTGTATTTGTAATTCCTTGAATAATTAGTTTTAATCATTTAATTTTTATTAATTATAACTAAATTACTGTATCGCCTTCCAAAATAATCATGTATATAAAATTTAACCTCATTTGAGCGCTTTAAAATGTATTTTATAAACGATTGAAATTTCCCCCAAAATAAATAATTAATAAATATATAAAGAGTGTGAGCTAATATTAGGAATTGAATGAAGATGAATTTTCTGGGGGATTCTAATAGGTTCTGAAAAGTAATAGATATTCATTTAAAAAAGTTATATTCTAAGCCAAATATGTTGTTGTTACAAATGTCACCTGATCGACAGTAGTATCAGATCAAGGTCCACGAAATTCATCGTGGCTAAGGCTTAGAATTTTACGCATGTCGTTAGCCTTAGCTTTGAGCACCATGCGGTTGACGGTACAATTTTCCTCTGTTCCACCCCAATTTTGAAGGAGAACACCCTCGTACTGGTCAGGAGCCTCCCACATCTCTTTCCCTTCGTCCAACCTCACGAGAGGACTTGGGTCTCGACGGCTATTTAGAGTACCCCCAAGCCGCGAAGGCACTATTCATTTACAAACATCCCTGCCTTCACCGGGATTCGAACCCAGGACCCTACTGCACCACAGTCAGCGTTACTTACCACAATAGCGCATAGGTGGAAAGCTAAATGTGTGAACAGCTTAAAAGAGGCCCATCACTTTCTGACTTTTGAGAAAAATACTCAAAAATTAAAATGTAGTTACAGTTGATGTACAGAAAAAAGCACAAACACAAATATTAATAAAATGCCTGAAGTAGTGAAAAAACCAAAAGCAAACAATAATATTAAAGTAAAATTTTGATGCAACAAATGAAAAGCGTCGTTCATAAGTACGTGATTAAAAAATAAGTTTTAATAATTTCCTTTTTTCTTTATAATTGCTTCGAAAGCTTTAAGTCATCTATTTTATTGGTTTAAAAATTATCCATAGAGTTATCAGTTGCATTACTTCATAAATACATCGTTCATCCAAACTGCAGGTAAATAATAAATTAAACTGGATTTCTTAAAACTTGGTGTTTCAAAGCATTTCGTTGGCTGCAAAGGACATTCAGAGATAGAGAAGAAATAAACGTTTTGTACGATTTATCTAAAATATCTTTATTATTTAAGAGAGGTATCCGACTACTTACGAAACCTCTTTTAAAAAGAAAAGAAGATATGGAAATTTTTGTGATTTTTAGATTTATTTAGTATATTTTAAGGAAAATATCCTAAAATTGAAAACAGAAAAAAAAATTATTATTTTTAAATTACATAAACGGGGTCCAATACGTACAAAAATTTTATGAACAAATTCTCAATTTTTCAATTTTGATGCGTCATTTTATTATTCATGAGTGAAATGACTTTTAGAATAAGAGAATTTTAATTTTTTTTACAAATATTAAAGAACTTTACCTTAGGTTTATGAAATTGCTTTTAAAAAACAGTGATTATATTCACATAAAGAACTGTAAATTTTGTAATAAAACAGTGATTAAAACATCTGAAAATTAAAACACTTATACTGGCATACAAAACATACACAAAAAATTTCAGAAAATTATTTTAAAAACTTTTTGAGCATTCGCTGTCCCTGTTTGAGTTTTTCAAAAAAAAAAGCCTCATTTCGAGAAAAACGCATTTTAAATTTTGACATCTTATGTAAAGTTATGGCATTCACTTTTACTAAAACACTTGTAGTTTTTGTTCTGGTGAATGGAAAGCAAAACATTCGGTATTTTCATAAAGCTAATAAGATGGCTTGTAAAATAAAATCATTAAAAAAAATTGTCAATTTTTCAAAAACATCATGATTTTACGGTAAATACTTTACCCTACCGTCGGAGATACCTTAAGAGTCTTTTATTTATTTTTCTTCTTTTCTTTCCTTTGAACTTGTAATTATGTAATTGTATTAAATTTTTTATTGGTCTCTTATTAAATTCCTATTTTCCATATTGTAGAGCAAAGTCATTCCACTTTCTATACAGTAATATCCGGAACTTATGAGATAGATGAGACTGAGTGATAAGCGCGTAAAGTCAAGGAATAATTTCGCATATAAATACATATAAATTAGTTTTAGCTGGGTTCGGAGAATAAATAAATAATAATTAATAAAAAATGATAAAATCTTGGATAACAAATACAAAATTGCAAACCGAAATTATTTTTATGTACATGGCTTCATAAAATCTAACAAAATTTTCTCTGCAGGCTCAAAGATTTTTTTTTCTCCTACAAAATTTCCTCATGGCATGCTTATAATTTTTTTTCTCTTGTTTCGCTAGAGAAAGAAGGCGCTTTTCGTTGGAGTCTATATTTTCTAAAATTTGTTACTTTTTTTAAATTAAACTAAGACCTTTAGTCAAATTTCAAATCACTATTCCATCTTTTGTTGTCATAACATGTACACTAGCTAAACCGGGAGCGAGTAGAAAGTAATCGAGTTGATTCGTGCTCAAACAAAAGACGAATGGACGAAACTTGAAAATCGTGTAAGGTGGGGTAAGTAGAGGTATTTCTGTACTTTTCTTCTTGACTTCGTTAAGGGGACACAGTATGATTCAATTGACAAAAATGGGTCAAAATATCACAAATCTAATTTTTTTAGCTTACATTATTTTTCATCTACTTTCATACAAATTCACATTTTTTGAAAGCTTTAAATTTAAAAAAACTCTTCCTTTTTTTTATTACATCCCAATGCCAAATGAAAACTTTAAACTGAATTATCTCGGAAAGATAAAATAACTAGTTTGACATCATTTAAAATACTAAGGCTTTTTTTTCCTATTGTGCCTAATACTTGGAAATTGTTTTCACTTATTGCATACATTGGTATACATTTTTTAATGTCAAGGCAATACTTATTTTTAAAAAAATAATAATTAAATTTAGAATTTACACATTTTTTAAGGAATTTTCAATAAGCATTCATTAAAAGAAGTATTGCACGAATACCAATCATGTTATCGCAATGCCGTGCCAACTTTTGTTTTACATAGTTTGACGTATTTGTAAATCAAATTTCATATATGTACGTCAATTTTTGTTGGATGAGAGTAGCATTTTAAAATCACTTTATAAGTGTCAAGTTTTTTTCTTAAAAAAATTAAATGGTGAGCTTTTTTATGAAATTTTGATCACAAAATCTGTTTTAAATTATACATACACATAGGAGGCAACCAAAAAAGTATGAACATCAATAAACTAAAAAACATTGCGTAAATCGTACTATGTCCCCTTAAAAACTTCCATTTCTCTCATGAATTGAAAAATAACCATCTCACATAGCTTTCAATAATTATTAACAAAATCCCAAATATTTACAATTAAAAAGCAGTAAGTGCATTAATTCTTAAAAGCTTCTTTCCCTTGTCTGAGTGAATCAGCCCTCCCCCCCCTTCAAACCCAGAAAAATTTATTGCTATAATATCCTTGAAGAGAATATAAAACGCTTTATAATCCTTCCAATGTTATCTATGACACATTCGATCCGTCGAAAACATGATTTCTTGCATTTTTAAGTAATTAATAATTCCTGTCAGAGATTATCTCTATCACTCTATTGCCTTTTCAAGCCAAGAGGAAAGAAATAAATAAGAGAAAAAATATATTCTAACACTTTTATTCCCATTTCCCATTTGACGAGAAAAATGGGGGAAAAGAAGAGGAGGGAAGGGAATTCGATAAAAGAAGAGAAAGGGGAAAAAAAGTATGGAAATGAAATCTTCCAGACGAATGGAATTCGAAGCATAACGTAAAAAATTGGTTCTTTACAGTTTTTCCCCCTTCTGTTCTTTTTTACGGTAAAGAGAAGAGGGAAAAATGATGGTGCTGATGTACTTTTTATGAGACTAAGCTTTCGTTCAGTAAATCTATCAGTCGATTTGCATACGAAATCATGGATTTCTTTGTGGAGATATTGAGTAAAGAGAACCCTATTAACGTTTCCATTAAAAGGGTATATTGAAATGCAGGGTGAGTAACCGGATTTTTCATCGGAGACAGGGGGTACATAATCCATGACTTGTAATTGCCTGTTTGGTGATGAATGCCATCGATGACAAATAATCCATAGAAATGCTGATGAACTTTTTTGTTCAACATTTTAAAAGTACGCCCTATAATTTGAATTCATAGATAACCTGCATAACTACAGAACATGATTTAAGGAATTCTCATAAAAATAGTTACCATGATGTGTTACATATTTAGACAAGTTAGAGCATATACAGGGTGGTCGTGAATTCATGGTACAAACTTAGAGGGTAGATACAAAATGTATTAATAATCGTTTATTGCATAGGATGTATGGGCCCAAGTGACACAGTGAGGAACAAACACAAAAAATAGGAGACGAAAGGAAAGACAAAGTGTGTAATGAAAGCGTTGTTGACAAGTGTAATGTTTACTATAACAGTTCAACGTACGAGGTATGTAAATTAAGTAATGAGACTGGTAGCGTAGAGTTTGATCTGGCAACTCTAGGAAAGTGGAACATGGAAGGGAGGGAGGTAAACATGTGATGCGTCATCAGTATGAGTTTGAAGTCGCTGAGTCAAGTTAATTGTCTGTAGTGATTTGTTTAGTGAAACAGGTTTTTCTTGTGTGTTCTGAAATGAGTGAAAATAATTTCGAGCAACGATGTGCTATCACGTTTTGCTTCAGACTTGGACACAATGAAACGGAAACATTTGCAAAACTTCAGCAAGCCTACGGAGACAGTGTTTCGTCAAGGGCCCAGGTATTTCGGTGGTTTAAGGCATTTTCAGAAGGAAGAGAGTCAATTGAAGATGAACCTCGCAGCGGAAGGCCCTCAGTTTCAAAAACCGCTGAAAATGTCGTTAGAGTCCGGGATTTTGTGCGTTCAGATCGTCGCTTGTCAGTCAGAATGATTGGGGAACAGTTTAATTTGAATCACACCACGGTTCATCAGATTTTGACCAATGAATTGAAGATGAGAAAGATCTGCGCCAAAATGGTTCTCAGTGAACCGTTTCTTGGCCAGTAAGAACATTCCTGTTGCTCCTCGGCCCCCTTATTCGCCTGACTTGAGTCCTTGTGACTTTTTCCTTTTTCCGAAATTGAAGAATCGCCTCAAGGAACATCATTTTGGGGCACTGGAAAACATTCAAACGACTGTAACCGACCAGCTGAAGGCTGTTCCAATATCCGAGTTCCACTGGTGCTATGAGGAGTGGAAGAAACGTCTCCAGCGCTGTGTGGCTTCAGAAGGCAGTTGCTTTGAAGGAGACAATGTTGAATTGTAAGTTTATTGGAATAAATAAGTGAAAAAAAATCAGTCTCATTATTTAATTTACACACCTCGAATGAGCTACTAAGTCCATCTAGTCGCGCACATTTCTGTACCTCGCACTGGCAGTCAGAGAACATAGCCTGCCGGAATCAAAGCTTATACTCGCTGAAAATGGAAGAGGTGTTAACACTCTACAAATGGTCTGATGACTCGCACTTACGAGATGAGCAACAGTCCTTGTACTTGAATCTGGTTTATCAGCCACAATGTTCAAGATGCTTTTTTCAAGGCTTGAACAGCGTACAGCTATTCGTTGACCAGCATCATGTCTGATGACGTGGAATGAACGTGTTTCACGAAGTTGACGATGTAACCGCTGAAAAATTCTGTGATCCGGCATTCGTCGATCAGGAAACTGAGTGTGATACATTTGTAGTGTAGCTTTGCCGTTACCATTTACGTGACATTTATTTTAGCTGGAAGTTTAAAAGGGGGAGGGGGAATAATAGAGTTTCTTTAGAAAAAACGACATAACTTTTCCTTACATCCAATAGAAAAGTCTGATGTCACGTTATATAGGCAGAGCCAGAGCTCTTCACGTAGTGGTTGATCCATATATTTTTTTATTGAATTTATGCAAAATATGCAGAGTTTATTAATAAAAAAAATTATTATTCTTAACTTTTGACTTAAAAAGTCATGCGCAATACTAATGTAAACTCTTGAGCTCTATCATTTTGATATAAGGAAAATTAACCTTATTTTTAACTATTTTTAACATAAATTTCAGGTCACTTAAAAGTTTTTTGTGTCTATTTACAACCAAATTCAAACAAGTAAACATGAGAAAGAAAACTTTTTTCTTGTAAAAAAATCATAAATCTCAAGAATTATTTTTCTAAAAAAATATTCAAGCTTCCAGAATTCAAAAGATTTAAAAGAAAGTTTTTTTTCCATAACCACCTAGGGAATAATCACTTGCATAATTTCCGTTGATGCAACAAGTTTTGGCGAAGTTTAAAAATTCGCACCTTATTTCATATTTTAGATGCTTTAGAGTGTATAAGACATCTTCGAAGAATAATAAAAAAATATAATAATAATTTGTTAATTTACTTTTTATAATTTATAGCTGATTTATTTTTTCTTTTGTTATATCTTCACCCCCCAAAAAAAAAATAGTTTCATTAAACGTAGATTAAAATCTCCCGTGACCAAAGATTAAAAATTCAGGTGATAATATTTCTTAAACCAAATAGTATCCGAATATTAAAGTATGTTTCCGTTCAAATCATATCAAAATAATAAATAAATTCTTGTTATATATTGAAGAATCAGTGCCAAAAAATACATATAACTCAGTGAATTTATTAAATTTTATTCCAATACTTTCAACATTTTTTTATGAAATTTGAATTGTTTAAACATTTTAATGCAAGTACTGGAGTTTTAATTCACTTTTAATAATAGAAACATACCACGCTTTTTCTCACATACCTATTTTTATATTTCAAAAACCTCAATTAAAGCATGTGCATGTGCATTAAAGATTAACAGCGTATTCACTAAAAATAACATTTGTGTAGTAAAACATACACAGTCGTTCTAAGCGTAACAATTATAAACAAAGACATACGCAACTGCTTCAGACATAACATATGTATAAAGAAACACATCCACAATTGCTTTGAACCTATTGTTATTTTCTCTGCAGTGATATACTGCTTGTGGAAAAATTGATTTTTACAGGGAAAGCTCGCTTCCCAGCATGAACTTAAAAAATAAGAGTATGTCAACCCAAAAATGTGACCAGGGTTACCAAATTGGCCACTTTAGGGTATTTGGCAAAAAGAAAGGTATATCCATGGAACGCTCGAGAAATCTCTGGGATCAACCCTTCAAGAAGGATAACTTCTTGAAGCTTCGTTAGAGTCCTTTAAAACAAAGACTAAGTCAGTCGAAATTAGAATATGCTTATACGTTGACTGCAATAAGAAAGACGCTTCCTCTAAGTGAATGCTAGTTGAAATGTTTAGAGAGTCGTTTTTGGAACATTGTCAAAATCTTTTTCATAACGTGTGGGATTTGCACTATTGTGAATAACTGGTTATAATATTTCTTTGTGTGTGAACGTTGATTGGACTTTGTGTAGTCATCCATTTGTCCTTGTCCATTAATAACTCTGTGTTTATTGAAAGAAATGGCTGCTTTTGTTCCACGAAAATTTGCAAAAATATGTGTCTGCCCCACGGGACTATATATAAAAAGAGATTCTTGCTTTTAAATCTTAACGATTTTAGTTTTGTGTGAAAAGATTTAGACAAATGCCAGCAGTTTTGTGAGCTGATAGCCTCTCCTAGCGAAGGACAGTACAGTAACTGAACATTTCACAGAATGCATTACACAATTCGAAACGAACATGTTGCCATTGCGCAAAAGATAAATGTAGTCGATGGCGTTTATGAAAGACATGGCAATAAAAGTAATTATCTTACACAAAATACACATAAAATAGAAATTGTAAATAATAAGAAAAATTGAACAGAAATTAAGTATAGTATACGCATAAATGAACATACAAAGCACATTAATAATAAAAATTCAGTTTGAATAGTAATAAATGTATAATTTGAATAATAATAAAACTATAATTTGAATAATAGAAAAATACAATTTAATCCAAACACTATATATACTGAAAGATGTATAAGGGATTTATAAACATGCGTATACGTAGGTTTTACATAACTGCTTTAACCGTAACACCTGTATGCAAAACGTATTTATCTACTCTAAACATAACATGTATTAGAGAGCTTACAAAGCAGTCTAAGCATCTGTAAATGAAGGTATGCATAGTCAATCTAAATATAACATCTGTGTACGGAAACATACTTAAATTATCTAAACATAACATATTAATGCACTAAAATACACATAAAGGCTCCTAATTTATAGAAATAGAATGCGTACATTAAAAAGAAAAACAATTTTTAGTTTGTATAAACAACATCTCTTCGAATTGCTTTTCTCACAGTTTTAATACCTTACAGCAGTGTTTCTCAAAGTGTCGGGCGCGCCCCCCTGGGGGCGCGATGACCCTACAAGGGGGGCGCGAGCGTATCGAAAATTTAAAGATTTTGTTTTAAAAAAATAACCGTAAAAAGTAAAACAAAAATGCTTTCTTCCATAATAAAAAAATACACACAACACTGACATAATTTATGTTTATTATCTGGCTTTTTTCCGTCATCAAATAGCTATCTTTGATCCCAAAACCAAATTAAAAAAAAACATTTTGTTTTATTTGCTGTATTTCCTCAATGAGAGATTTTTTTTATTACGTTTTAACATAAAATATTACTCGTTAAAAGAAAAACGAAACCCAGACCCTGAGAAAAATTCTAAGAAGATAAACAATTCACCACTGTAATTATTATTGAAATACTGTACATTAGTTGTAGAAAAAGAAAAGGAAGTCATGATTCACTTTTCAGCCAGGCTGCATAGTACGTTTGCTAATCATTTGATTGACCTTCAATCTTATGGTATGATTATTATCAATATTAGTTCCCTCCCATCTTTTATGCATTTGCTTTTCGCTTAGGGAAATTGTAAATAATTGAGTTTTGCGATATTTGGAAAAGAATTGATTGGTTTAACATTTCTGTAGGATAATTGAAAAGTGTCTGATTTGCGTCCTTTATAATGGTCTTGTACTTTTGAATCATTTTAGTTCAGTTTTATTGGATTTTTTCTCAAATCATCAAAGAATTGAATAGTCCTTGAAAGAAGGTAAGTATACTTTCTATAAATTTAAATATTCACTAGAATTCCGATTTGTATCGTGTACAGTAAAAATAATTCTAAACAAATGATTGGGGTGACTGAGTCCCCCCGCACTACCATTAATGTTAGTATCGAGTACGCGCCTGCTACCGGGTTAAAACATTTTGAAGTCTACTCGCTTTAAATGTTAAAAAGTAACACAATTATTCTTCATAGGAATTTTATATTCTTTTTCATAATTTAACATTAATTCTAAATGCTAATTGTGTGAGGTTTAAAATTACTGTTCTTTTAAACAGTTATTTACAATTATGGCATTTATCTAAAAAAAAAAATCATTTTACATTTTTGTATACAATGTCGTGCACACAGTTTTACTCTCCTTACAGTTCAGCTATTATATCAAGAAAAATTTTTTATTTTTTTAAAATGAACTCGTGCGAAGAGTCGGTGTTTTAGCCAGTATACGTTTGATGTATCAGTACTGAAGAAGGTATTTTATAAATAATTTCTTATTACTGAATTTGGCCGCGGTAGCCGAGTGGTATAGGTATCGGATCGTAGCTTGCCTTGTCACGAGTTCGAGCCCAGTACCACTAAAGACCCGCCGTGTAGGGCAGCGATGCACGTTAAATCTGTTGAGAGTTGAAACGTTTTCCCGTTGGTGTGGTGTGGTAGTTAGGAGAGAGGGGTGCCAGCTCAGGTGTCATCCACGTCACTTGACCATGGTTCAAAATTACGTGGTCCGTCGTCAAAAGCCCTCGTGCAGCTGAACAATGCGACGTTAATATTCAATCAATCAATCTTATTACTAAATTAAGAACAAGTTTAATAATTATTAGGGACTTCCACGGGCTTTTCTTGTAGAGGAAAGTTTTTCAAAGGAAGGTTTAATATCAGAAATTGACACTTAAAGAGTTATTTTTCTATATTTAGCTGAGATCTATATTTTGTCTTCAAGGCATCCTCTGCAGAAAATCCGGTTTGAAAAAGTTAGGATGTTGAAAATGGTAATAGTATACGAAGTGCTTTTGTTTTCAGTACAGATAATTCCTCATCCACCTCTACCCCAAATTCAAAGAGCGATTTATTACAAAATTGCCTTTTAATTTTTCACTGGATGTGAAATCTATGAAGATTTCTTCTTCGGAAGTTGAGAGCCCTTCTGGAGTATCTTGAAATAGATCCCTATTCCACTCGTAACTTGCTACCAAGCTGTCCTCATCCAGAAAATACTTTTTAAAATTCTTTGCCAACATAGCTAAATGATTTTACATGTTTTAAAAACAACTTTCACATGTTGTTCTACAGATTTGTAAGTTTTAACACATATCGAGCTGGGGTTTTTTTTCCATCATTTACTTCAGTAGTGGTAAATCCAAAATTTAAGTATTTTTGAGAAGATCGCCTTGATTTAATTTTCGGAACCATGCTCGTTCGTCTTTGTACTTGTTGATTCTTTATTATGGTCGAATGTTTGCTTACGACTTAAAAATGTATGTATGACATTGTTTTAATCTACTGCCGTAAATACTTAATTACCGTGAATTACAATTAACGTGGAAATTAAAAAAAAAAAAAAAAAATGTACATTCAAGCTAGATTCGGTAGCTATAGGAGTATGGAGTCGACCAAAACTGACTGGAATAGTACAAGGAAAAGCATTTTTACATGTTTTGCGCAGACGTCCGATAGGTTGCCCAGACTCACGCAAACGTACCCTATAATGCCAGATGTGATGGATATGATAGAGAGCGACATTGACTCGACTTACTTTGTACTTTGAGAAATGAATGCTGAAGGAAATAAATCTTTAATTAAATACATCATTTTGCGATCTGTTCCAATTTAAAAATTAGAGAAAGAAAAATAACAGAATTCTAAGTAATATATATTTTAAGTAATTTTCTTAAAATATATATTACTTAAAAGTTACATATACACAAAATTTAATATACTTATCGTATTAATTTGTACGGTTTATAATTAAGATCGTATTGTAACTTTAGCGTCTCTCTCTCAAAGTGCATTTTTATTGCAGTAAATACACATTATTGTTGTATAGGGGGGCGAGACAAAAATTATGATTGAAAATTGGGTCGCCAGTATTGAAAGTTTGAGAAACACTGCTTTTAATGTATGAGTGGTGCACAGAGTATTTTATGACTAATTAATTAATACTAAATTAACAACAAGTTTAATAATTATTAGCTACTTCCATGGGCTTGTCTTACAGAGCAAAGTTTTTGAAAATAGTTTTAAGATAAGAAATTGACCCTCTGAGTTCATTTTCTATATTTAGCTGATATCTATATTTTGTCTTCTAAGCAACCACCGAATTTTGTAATATGTTCCAATTTAAAAAACCAGAGAAAGAAAAAAATAACTTAGTAATTATCCTATTACTTAATTTTTTTTTTTGCTTAAAAGTAACATATACAAAATTTAATACTTATGTCAGGAATTTGTACGGTTTATAATAAATATTGTTGCTTTATCGTAAAAGTGCATTATTATTGCATTCAGTAAATCATTATGTATAAGGGGGGGGGCGCGATAAAAATTGTGATTGAAAAGGGGGGCGCCAGTATTGAAAGTTTGAGAAGCACTGCCTTACAGATATATTTTTCAAGCTAGACATATTTTATATCAGTTATAAATAGAAACTTATTCAATGCTATTCTAGAGAAATTAAAATACATTTCATTCAAAATGATAAATCTTCATTATTAAATAGTTTATTTTTCTCTACGGCGTTCCAACAAAATTAAGCCGGGAATTTTCCTTCTGTTTTCATGAATAAATAAAACATGAAAAATACATGAACAACCCAAGACTTAAAGAACGTTTTGAATATTAAAGACTCAAGAAACAATCACACCATGTGTGTTTATCATTTGTTTCAGTATACATTAAATGTCCATTGGGAATTCTAATTTGAACTGATTTTATTACTACCATACACTGAAAATCTGAACAGCAAGGCCACAAGAGGAAAAAAAGTCTGTCATTTTTTTGGGGAACCTCATAATTAGATGAAAAAGAGGTAGTTCCTTTTTTTCCTTTTGTTTCCTGTCACGCATGTTACTATTTTTATGGTCAAAAAGCTTTTGGTTAGACTCTTTTAATATTCTGGACAAGTTAGATTAAATATTTTTATCTCGTTTCTTTCTCTCTTACTGGTTAGTGATTTATTTGATTTTTTTTAATTATCTCTGCTTTAGAGAAATTTGGTTCAATATTTTCAGTGTCTACTATTAGTTCACAATCTCCCTATATATATATATATATATATATATATATATATATATATATATATATATATATATATATATATATATATATATATATATATAAATATATCTTGTTCAAATTTTCATTCGTTAATAAAATAATGTCTACTCATCCATTCAAGTTCAAATACATATTTTTAAACTTGTAGTGGATGACTCTTGAAGTTAATACAATTTTTTCAAATATTAATTCATTAAATAAATATTATTTTTTAATTTTAAATTTATTCTGCGTTACTTCTGCTGTAGTGACAACTAGCTGCAACAGATGGCACAAGTACGTTTATCTAACGAAGTAGGAATTGATGTAAAATATTTATATTACTTGTTATATTTCTGCTTACAAAACACCAAAACGAAATTTTATTTAATCAAATCCATTACTTATTGATAACTTCTGTTAACTTCAATCCTCAAATTAGTTCCATTTAGGTTTTATCACCGAAATAACTTCCGTTTAATCGATTCTCCAAGTTATTTCAATCATTTAACTCCCATTCCCAAGAAACCAGAATAGTTCATTATAATCTAAATGAGTATTTTCCAATAAATCCCTGTCTTCCTTTAATTCATGAAAGAATATTCCTAAGACAGAAAGACCAACGTTAATGATAAGTTGCCATGGTCTGAGAATAGCTGTTTCAAATAATGCCAAATTGGCGAAGAACTTGCCTGATAATGCTAACGTGGGGTCTTATCGAACGGAATCGTAAATTGAAGTCTGGAAAGATCAGGTGGGATTAAAGCTTCTCTAATCCTCTGTCTAAATATAGGAGCCTCCGAGTGGTCCAAGGATTAGATGCTTCGTGGAGGGAGGTACAACTGCAGCTATCGATTCAACCTTGAGCTTAATGACTAATTCCAACAAGAACCAGAAGCGAACCCCATGTTAAAAAGGAGATTATTCTTGAAAGTTGCCTATAATAGAATAGTCTTCATGTATTTTTTGGAAGATTATTCAATTAGTTTTTGATGGCACTTGTTAATTTAAGTAACTTTTTCTAGACTTACTCATTTTTATTGTGTCTTCGAACATCATTTACTGGTTAATATTTGATGTCTTTTAAGAACTAAAAGAAAAGTAATGGATTTTTTTTGAAAGAGCCATCGAAGAAGATGGTTGGAAAGTTGTGCAGAGATAAATACTTTAGCGTGAAGCATGTTCTGAGTTCTAAGCATCGTATTAATGCTTGTGCTACAAGCAATTACGAAGGCATATATGTAGGACAAAAAATGTAAATTGTGTTAAGTAAATGGAATAAGTAGTGCTTATTCAGATAAGTTCAGCTAAGAAAATAAATTTCGTGCTTGATAATGCTTTTTCATAATACGGGTATAAAAATAAATAGACTGCTATATATGTAATAAAAAGAGACTATTAATGCTTGTTTTGAAGTGGCTAAAACTCATTCTGGTACAAAATTGGTTCATAAAAAGGAATTTAAAAACATGAACAAAACATAATATAAAGAAAAAAATCTTAATGTACATGTAATTTAATAGCATTGTATGAAAAAAAATATAGATGCTAAAAAATGAAATTATTTCTGTTTGCTCTTCTCTATATATAGTAAAATGAGATAAATTCTTATGTGACAACCAACTTTTTTGTTGCATTTCTTGTTTTGAATTAAATAAGCTTTATACTAAAGCAAAAATTCCCTATTTCGGCAACTGATCGCCTGTTTTTTTAGCTGTATTGAAGACTTCATTATTCCTCGAGTCGATCTCCTAGTCGAGTCTGGTATTCAGTTGCCAATTCTTCTGATAATTTTTCGAATAATAGGGGCTATTTTATGTAAAATAGAACTGATACTTCCATCAACCCAACGTATAGTAATATAGAAGTTTATGGCATATTTCTGGGGTGGCGAACCTCTATGGATTAACGTGCCATTTTTTCAAAAAAGTGTTTAAGGAGGTGCAGACGTGACGTCAAATAATTTTGACTTGTGATTATTGCGAAAATAATAAAACTTATTATTAACTACTCTCAAAATTATTTTATTAACTCATTTTGCTGTGGTTCAGTTTTTGATGAAAGTATTTGTGATTTGTTGCAAAATGCCGTCTTACAGACGAATGTTTTGCATACCACTGTTGCAGAACATAAAATACACTTCGCTTTGTCTCCTTTACTGATGCCATATTTCTGGATTCACCAAATTTGGAATTTTCTGTTGCACATATCTTGCACTTTTTGTTCTTTTGCTGAACTAGCCATACTAAATAACAGTTGAATATCGTTTATGTAATACAAATAAACAATTGTGACAATGAAGACGTAGATAAACTTTGCATCATAAGCAGCTGTAGTCCACGACGTAACTAAGGCAAGACAATAACAAACAAATGTGTTTCCTACCGCTCCGTGACCAATCACTTGCGTTTGTTTGTAATATTTTATAGTGAACTTTGTTATTTTGAAATATAATGCAAACCATCTTGATAACTGGCGTGCCCAAAATATTGTGTCACGTGCCATCAATGGCATGCGTACCACTTGTTTTCCATCCCTGGCATAGAATATCAGCTGATATCCGTCGTTTAATAATGGCTCAAAATTGCAAAGTCCATTACCAATAGACTTCGTGTCATACTAATGCGCGAACAAACTTTTTTATTTTGTAATCTTACATATTCGTATATGGAGATTCAAGTATGATTCCAGAGGGCCACAAGCAAAAAGTGCTGCATATTCCGGCGTATTACGCCCACCTATACTTTCGAAATGCAATTTTTTAATTTTAAGTAAGTTAATGGCGCACATTATTCACAGCATAATATGCGCCATTTTTTATTACGAAAAAAAGTTAAAATGTGCTGGTATACAATGAAACATCCATCCGTCTTATCCATTGAAACATTTTGATGAAGTATTATATTAGGCTTCTGAGCAATTGTATACTTCTAATACTACAATCCTAAGGCACAAGAAAAGAGCGGGAGCTAAAATTTATAAAGTATTTCATTGTTAAAAGTTTGAAAGGTATGTCATTTCTTTTAAGTGAACATTATTTAGATATATATAGAAATCTCACTTTTTAATGTTCGCATGTTCCTTAGTTTTAAAACTACATCTTTTGCATCCGGCGAATAACTGCATCCGTAAACTTCGATATCATTTTTTTGTGTTCACAGTGACACACCGAAATACACGTTTGCTTTAAAAACCTAGCAGTTTCAATCATTTCACGTAAGACATCTCCGTAAAATTAGGACTCACACCTACCGCTTACCTGGCTATTATTGAGCCGCTATTAGTAGGCTTTAGCGTCCCCATGAAAAAATCTATAAAGAATCCATCCTATTATAATAGGAATCAAATATTTGCTAGGAAAAATTAATTCAAAGTTTCATCCTTGTTTGATCTAAGTTGAATTTTAATTCTTTTCCTGTATTCAAACTAATATTACACAGAAAACCTAAATAACGTGTTTCGCCAGATCCAATACATCGCGTTTACGGGACAAAAAATTTTCAACACGCTTATTTTTCAAATGATTGATGTTACAGACTTTTCACTACCTTAACAAGTAAAAAAGGTGGAAAAATTAGGGGAAAAAATTGAACTCGATGAACTGATAAAAATATGCTGTTACATTCATCAAGATAAGTAGGATGTGGTTGCTTGTTGGTGTAAGTGACTTCAAGTGCTTGGTAATGATAGCAAAGGTCGCAATTCAAACTCAAGAGGTGCTTAACTCTACGAAGTTAAGTGAAAAATGTGATTTATATTTTCAAAGCATTAATGAAAGGATAACTCCAAGTTCAAGATTCAAGCAAGATACTTTACAAGATTAATGAACTTACCTTCTACTCTCAACTGATAATTATTTTGGACTTCAAAAAGAAAGGTTAATTTTTTGTTCATAGAATCAGCGAGAACTTTCTATGTAAATTTCTTTTTACTATTGAGTAAGTAAATATTACATTATGGTCCTAGGATGGGAATTTTTGAAATGCAATTAAGCCTAATGATCAACATTTATGTGTTGAAAATTAATTAAATTTCAATACACATTAAGTGGCTGAAAAAATTGAAATACTTCATACTTCTAAATTTATTTCACTTTTTTTTACTTGAACTGTGTTAAAATTAAGTTAATTTTTTAATAGAATATTTGCGTAATTTTTTAATCGTTACGCTTAGTAGAATTATTAATAAATTTGTTTTAACTAGTTAGGAATGGGAATAGTTGTTTTTGAGTGAACACTCTGTTCATACTTTTTTATTTGAAATACCATAAATTCCGGCGTATAACACGCACTTATAACCCAAAAAATTAGATCGAAATTTACGTTATACGCTGGGTAATTAAATGATAGATTGGAAGTAAAATTTAAAAAAAAAAGACGAGCATAGTAAAAAATAAGACTTCTACATATATCGAAGTACTATTTATTTAAAAGAAATGTCATATTCCTCTTATAAATTTAAAATGTTGCAGTTCTAAAAGTATGCCATTAGTTTTCTAAAGCTTGGAATAATATCTCGAACAAATGACTTCAAAATATAGCATTGCGTACGTACATTCTTCTAAGTACTTCTAAGCATTGCTTACGTACATTTGAGGTTTCTTCGTAAAAAAGGGGGCTACGCGTTATACGGTGGATTTTACGGTACATGACTAGTGGCTTCTTCATGATGAAGTTTCATTCCTTAAAAGTAGTGCTAGAAAAATATAATTTCTTTTGTAAAAATTGGTTAAAAGCAGTGGTGTAACGGATAATACTAGCGCCCCCTGCAAAGTCAGATTTTGTGGCCCCAGCTGGATCTTTCAAAGGATACAAAACCATAATGTAATACAGGGTTTGGGTCCCCTCCAGTCTTGCCCCCATGATGCGAGGGTATACGTTACTCTACTAGTTATACGATATGTTCGGATTGTATGCTTGCATGTTTTTGTGTGATGAATCGATTTTAACATTGTTTACCATTAATCTTATTTTAAATACAATTTATGAAAAATAATCATAGAGCGTACATTACAAATTTCCTTGCATTCTCAAAAGTAGTTTAGCATATTATTTTCCCCAATTTTTTTTGACACTAAATAAGCCATGTAGGGCAGCGATGCACGTTAAATCTGTCGAGAGCTGAAACGTCCTCCCGTTGGTGTGGTAGTTAGGAGAGGGAGGTGCCAGCTCAGGTGTCGTCCACGTCACTTGACCATGGTTCAAAATTTCGTGGTCCGTCGCCAAAAGCCCTCGTGTAGCTGAACAGTGCGATGTTAATATTCAATCAATCAATCAATTGACACTAAATAAACCTTTCTGAATGATTTATTTAGTATACCCATTCTTTTTTTTCATGTTGGATAGTAATGTATTTTCATCTATTTCTTGCTGAATGTTTTTGTCATAGAGCGTTTTACAGCAGGTCACGAATTCAGCCACATGCTTCGGCAAACCAGTGAATCACTATATCATTTAGCTTTATAAGATAATATTGGTGTTTTATAACCGTTTTACAAGCTTCCCTTATATGTAATGAAACTCGGTTTTTTCCATTTAAAAGGTCTGATTAATTCGAAATTTTGCTCAATTGTCCAGGACCGTTGACAATACAATAATTCAATAATTATGTTCCATTGTCCTGGTCAGGATCAACGATAAACTACATTTTTTTTTTGGTTTATTGTTCCCCCGGATGATTACAATTGATTACCACATTGGTGGATTTCCTTTAAATGAGTTAACTTGATCAATATTCCTAAAACCATTTTCAGCCATTTATTTAGTCTACTTTAAATCCGATTTTTTAATAGTGCTCTTTATTTTTCACTCAGAAACAATCCTATGACTTTTTCAGTATTTAATTTTCCCAGAACAATAGCCTTTCTTCCCGAGAAAAGTGCAAAAACATTCCACAGCTTATTTACATCTGCCATTTTGAAAAAAAAAAGAAGAAATTTGGAAGTGTCAGGCGATAATTTTAATTTCAAATAATAAGCTTGTAAGGCATTTGCCCGTGGGTTGATGCCTTACTTCTAATTTATCCTTGCGACTTAGGGGTGTGGGAGTGAATGAAGAACCAGGCGTTGTCATATTCTTAATATATCTTTATTAAGATTTTAACTTAAACACTATACAATGATAATATTTATATTCTAACTTAGAGGATATGAGGTGAAGAAATCTCAATACGTATTATCAAATAAGCGCGATCCTGACCACTATAATTAACTTTACCGCTTAATTCTAACATTTGCTTATACACAGTTCCTAGTATTTAGTAGAACGGTCCTACCTCTATATCCTAGGTAGCAGCACCACACTCGAATCCTCAATGCCATTTCTTTATCTCGCGTGGAATGGTATCCACCTTGACTTGAACTCCCTGTCATGGATAGCTGAACACTGGAATATCGGCTTACTTCAGCTTACACGCTTAAACTCAGACGAGCATAATCACTGCCCAAAAGGCCACCCGCTTACGCGTAACTTCTGCTATTTAAAAGATTCTTACTTTGCATAATCTCGCTTCGTTTCTGGATTTGGTAAGAAAGAATTTGCCTTTTTTGGCCCCAAAGAACCCAAGAGGATAATTGACAGAAATCGCGATGAGCCCGTCACAAGCTGTTCCCCAGGAATACTTTTTCTTCGAAATTCTTGCATTTTCTAAACATCCTATGAAAATTCTTCAAAAAATGCGTAAACACTCGTTGTATTATACGTAAACAGCAAAGATTTCTAGAGGAGTTGGGGAGAGAAAGGCTTAAATTTGCCTTAATAAATCTCATTTAAGAATTTAACTATAATGCCACAGCCACCATAACTTTACCTAAACCCCATTACTTTAATTCCTCAAAAAGGAGAAGGGGAAAAAAAGAATATCTTGTCGGTTTAATTTCAAGAGACAGCAGTATTTCCATTAGCTTAAAGCTAGGACTTAGCAAGATATCTTCTTCCAGCGTTGTTGTTTTTAAAAGCTCGTAAAGTCAAACTAATCCCTTTGATTTGACGAATTCTGGCATTTTAAGGTTCAAAAATACTAAAGCGGCTTACTCATAACATTGGATACTTGGCAGATGAGACAGCATTTTTATTAAAAGACGCATTTCTGTAAAAAGGCTCGTTGAATAATTTAATCTAGAAAGTGGTGAAGCTTTAAAACTGTTTTACTGGAGGGAATACCCATAACTCCCCCTTGAGAATCAAAATTTTTTCCAGGGTGATAGAAATGGGATATTTTTAAGAATGCGAACCTTTCCCCCTATTTTTAGCAACTAAAGAAGTAACTTTTAAAATTGCTTAAATTTTGTTTCGACTCGTGGGTGGAAGATTTCTGGTTCTTTTTTTTTGTAAACACTTCAAGAAGATTAACAAGGAGTTTTAACTAAAACACTAATGTGTTAGAGAAGTTTCCGGAAGAAAATTGAAGGCAGCATTGGCCTTTATACGGAACTTAGTAGAAGTTATATATCTGTGTCTAAATAAGGAACATATTTATGACAGAAAATTTATAAATATTGATTTATTTTTAATATATTTAAGAGTATCACATTTAAAAGAAAAGAAACTGTAAATTTCATCTACACACACAGTTTGCAATATACTACAATTCGCAAACATTGATATTTGTGACCTCAAAAATAAAAACAATAATGATAAAAATATTTGATTAAAATAGTAGTAAGAGATACTAACAAAAGATAATTGCATTGGTTGGACATTTATATGTATAACACAATACACATATAATGTATTTTATATATTATGTACATTAGTTATTTGCACATGTATTGAATGTTTATAGTTTAAGTAAAATTTTTATAACGCGTTTGTTTGAAATTTACATTAAGAAACAGGAATGTGATTTACGTTTTATTAATAGAAACGGAACAATGTATAGGCACGTTTGTGATCGCAACAGCCCCAATTAGAAATCCGTGTACGCCCCTGGTTTATATGTATGATAGGATAATTAATTAATAACCGAAACAAAATTTTATTTCCTATCTAACATTTATTTTTCCATCGTGCACACTCAAGTATAAATTAAACAACATATACTTCCTTAGAAAAGGTAATCCAAACATAACTTTCCAATTCCATCTCATTTTTATGGTCTTAGGCCGTAATTTCCCAGCTTTATTCTCCGATTGACACATAGACTAAAAATGATGATTTAACAGCTATTGAAATGAATAAAAAAAACCAATTAAAAATCGAAACATTTGGTGTTGGGTTTTCTCCCAGTTAAGATGTGATGGCAACCTTAATGAACGAATAAAAAACTGTTTTAAGTATATATACCTCTTTAAATTTGCAATTGCCCTTGCCCCTCTAAACTCGCACGTAAATAATTAACTGGCTTGCCCGCCGAACATGATTTAATCGTAACCGTATCTTTAAAAATTAAAACCTCAGCTTATTTAAAGTAAACTTACGTAAGACATTCTCGTAGAATATCTTCCCACCAATCACAAGCACCTTCCATGGAAATCATGAGTTAGGAATTTCCGGTTGCCGCTTCATTAAAAAAAAAGAAGAAAGAAACGAGTCGTACACAGTAGTCGCATATCACGTGTAACTTTTGACATGTTATCATGGTAAATACGCAAAATTAACTTTTTCCTGAAAAAAATATGAATCGGGAATGATTGGAAATAATTTTCTATCGAATAATTATATCTTTAAAGAAAATTGTATTTAATTATATAACAAAAGGAGTAAAAAAATACAATATGTTATCAAAAATAATTATCCTTGTTCAATTTGGGAAAGAGCGGAGACAATAGACTTATGATAACTAAAATATGACACATATACTTGTGATTTCGTTGGGTGACCTGAGTACCCAGCTCTTTCGAGCTACAACCTCATATCAGTAGGCATTTGAGTGACTGTAGATGATTGACTTTTGCCCTTTGTTAAGTTTAAATGCTTTAAAAATAAAGTAAAAATACTGGGGATTTTTTAAGAAAATAAAAATTTAAAATATTAAAATGCATTAAAATTGAGAAAAGAAGCTTCAAAGTCGGCACAAAGCACCGAAAATAAAGTTAAAATTTTGATCTTGTTTGGGCGGGGCTAAACCGACCAATGGGAATGCAGCTAGGATCATGAAAAAGTAGTTGAAAATAAAACAGAAAATAGCTTTTTTAAAAACTATTAAAAATATACTATCAAGAATAAAAATAGTAAAGGAACATTTAAATAAAAAGAGATCAGTCAGAATAATTTTCTCGAGGAAAATTAAAGAGTATAAAGTAAAAATTGAGAATTGGAAGAACCTGGGGACCGGGGGGACCCGCTGTAAAGCAATGGAAACGAATGACTCTGACCACTAGACCACGGGGAACTCGTACAAAGAGGTGAAATAAGCATTTAAGATGGAGGAAGCGAGATTTCAGAGGAGAAAAATAATTACATGAAGAGGGGGTCTGATAAAATATTTCTAGGTCTGTTGAAATTTGGATGAGGGACACGTTTTTCAATATCCAAGATAGAGAGATTACTAGAATTATCAATATTTTGAAAGAAGTTTGTGAAAATCTTGTTAATGAACTGTCTAATTGACAGCATTTTACTTGCGGTCCTGAGGTCAATTTCAAAATACTTAAAAATCGTTGAAAATCAGCGTCAACAACAGTACCACTGTTAGTAGTCGAAACATTCTAATTTGTGTTCATTTCGAGCTTGAGTTCATCATTCATAAAAGCTATGAGCAGCTCAGCTTTTGGCAAAATGAATTTAAAGTAAAATCACCACTCAAAAAAAATCAGGGGAAGCTAGTAATAATTTTTTTAAAGAGCAGAACCACCTTCGTTATATGATAAAAGTACAAAATGCAGGAAATGTTTAACTTTTTTTTAACTGTTTGATTCGAAGAAATGTATACGACCACCGAAATCACAGTTTGTCCATTTTCAAATAAGCATTCTTTCGCACTTATGTCCCCCAATATCATGACTAATGGATTTAGAGTCAAGCGCTCGAGTGGTTGATGGCTACTAGAGTTGGACCCCCATGCGAGGGTAGCGAAAAGACACAGCCACGCACTCTCATTAGTCAAATCAAGTAGCTGGCGCTTACGTCACATCCTGTTACACACATCCGTCCCTTTTCACGAAATCACTCCCAACAAATATCTAGCAACCGGGAAGAAAGATGTTACATATCAAAAACCGAAACTGGAAAAAACCCCGCCCGTTACTTGTCTTGCGCATATTGTAACGCGCGTGTCGTATTTGTATTATATGTTCTATGCAGGGGTATATCAGCCGTATAAACGATAGGGAGCTCCCAAGCAGCAGGGGCCCCAACACGTGTAGGCAAAAAATCGTAAGCAATTAAGAGCCCACCAAAGAGGGCCCCCAAGGAATCTTCGATTGAGGACCCATTAAGGACTAACTAAGCCACTGGTTCTATGTTCGTGCCGATAGTGTGTGTCGTCAAGATGTTTATTTGTGTGTGTGTAAAAATGTGAAATAAAATGAATTACCTTTCAACAAGACTGTGCCTCCTCAATACTGTTCGTATTACATCAACCATCTAAAATATGATAATCATTGAAGAAAGCCTTACCAATCGTTACAATTTTTTATATATATATACAGTGAAATACGTCTAATGCAAAAACGCTTACGACGAACTATCGGATAACACGAAATAATACAACTGTCCTATCAAGTTACAATGTATTATCATATATTTGTTTCTCTTAACACGAAACGAAAATCGCTTAACACGAAAAGCTTTCCCTTCTGGGAATTAACCAAATACGGAAAACTCCAACCAGATTGGACTGTTCTATTGTATTAACAGAAGAATTAATTGCTGTCGATGATAATATTGTGGGAACAGCCTCAATTATGGCAGACCAAGATATTACAGAGTTTGTTCGAAGCTCATAAAATATCATGGATGCAGACTCCTACGATGAAAATGAATTGAACAATGTAGCTCCTGTTCCCACAGGAGTAATAACAAAATGTACTTTATCAGACAATTTGATGCTAACATAAACAATACAAAGAAAAATATAAAAGTATTTTCATAAGACTAAATAAATGTTTTATTTTTTTTTAAAATTTGAAAATTTTGTATTAAATTTATTTAATTTCCTGTAAATGTTTTTGCTTCATGGATTTTTATTAAATATATGAATATATATACATGTATATGTGTAAACAAAATTAACTCTAATAAACTTAATTTTGTTGATATATCAATTATCCTTTGCAATATTCTCTCTCTTTAGCACTAAAAAATATTTCAGCCCCTTCATATTTGTGTTAGCGATTTTCACTGTATATATATAATTTTGCTTTGTTTTTCTTTTTAACGGATATTTATCTATGGATATCTGAAATTAAAGTTTGTTGAACAAATCTATATTAAAGCAATACATTAAAAAAACATATCAAAATACTTGCAAAGTTTCTTTGATTTTTGTAAGTATTTATAAACTCGAAATATTTAAAGCATCTCAAACGTGCTTACATAAAATGCTTTAAAAAGGGAGAATTTGAGATCTATTTCAGTACCATGAACTTCCTGTCTTATTTCTCAAGATTTTTCATCAATGAAGACGTCACAACTGTCTCGCCATATTTGTTTATTTATTTCACGATTATTTCTACGATGCACCCCCACCTCTTTTGAGGGGGTGTCCGTGGCGCCAGTTGGAAGGGGATGTTGGCGCCATACGATCCAAGAAACAATGGACAGGGTAGCGGAGCAGAGTGGACACAGTCGATAGCAGACTCTACAACGACCGACCCCTTCCTACACCCCTTAAAATCTCACAAATCGTTTGGAGGGCAAAGCATCCCACGCATCTATAGAAAAGAGTGAATGGGGCAGAGCATCATTATGGACCCCCTCCCCTCTCAAAGACACTCTTCAAGGACGTAGTAAAATTTTCGTTTGACCTTACTTCGATCGTGAAAGCTTGTGAATAAAATTACTCGTGAGGGTCATCTCAGAAAAACTGGAATTCAATGAATTTAGATTAAATTTTGGGGATAGTACTAGATTTTAGATTTGGATTACATAAATCTAGTTTACATGGAAGTTGAAAAAAGTGTTGAACATGTGTTAGGTACTTTGATTAATATTTAATGGCCCACCTTTATCAAAGTAATTGAATTCATATATATATATATATATATATATATATATATATAATTGAAAAAATAATGAATTTTTATCTTGATTCTACGGAATTCTCGAAGGTGCGATTGACTTATAAAGGAATTTGAATAAGATAAGTTGAACTAAGAAATTTTATTCAATATTCGAGACTGTTAAGTGTGGACATAAGAACATAAAACTGAATTCTGTACAAAATTTTTGTTTATTTTTTGTATTGCGTTGGGTGTTTTTTCCCCACCATTTAACAAATGATGTAATATCCTTTTTTCAACTTTTGTTAAAATATTAGAAATCTAAAAAGGAATTTTTTTAAAGTGTATATATGTACAATCACACAATAAAACCCTGTACTAAATTCCCATAAATCTAAAAAAGGCGAAGTAATAAAGAGAAATATAACAAGACAGTATAAGACAAAAATGAGATCACTTCAGTAGTATAATACCAAACTTTTAGCCTTTAGACTGTAGTTGTAAATATACAGTTGGCCTCGTTTTAACTAATTCATCTGGACCGAACATTTTGTTCGTTAATTCGGGTTTATTCGTTACATCGGGGTCCAAACAAAACACACATTATTGCACTTAAATTTTGGAAATTCAATAAAAAACTACACAAAACATGTCAATCACATTAGAAATCACGCACTTTTTATTTAACAGCTGAGAATACTAATAATGGATTATTGCGGACCAGTTAATTGAGATTTTAAAACAATGACTAAAATAGATATTTAAAAATCGCTTTGATTCTTGACTCAAAAGAGTTTTTTTCGACATTATGCAGAGAAGAAAATACTGCATCATTTACAACCTGCTGCTCAAGAGAGAAGTTTTCACAGTTTCCATACTATGTAAAATATCAGAAAATGCAACAGTTTTGTTAATCAATTGTTGTCAATATCTGCATCAGAATATTTATTTCTTGGCTCCGACAAACCAACAGTTTTCTCAACCTGAGTCACACAGATAGACAGTCTATAATCAAATGTGTTTCATAATGGTTAAAATCTTTAAATATCTCCAGCGTAGGGGATTGGGATGAGATAAGAAAGGAATTTCTCTCTGACATACTCACGTCTCAAACAATCTGCCCCTGTTAAGTCTAATAATGGATTGCACCCTTTTCTATTGAATGACTGAGTGAGTGAATATTAACGTCGCACTGTTCAGCTACACAAGAGCTTTTGGTGACAGACCTCGAAATTTCGATCCAAGGTCAAGTGACGAGGATGACACCTGAGCTGGCACCCCACCCCCTCTCCTAACTACCATACGAACCACACGAACGGGATGACGTTTGAGATCTCGATAGATTTAACGTGCATTACTTCCCTACACGGCGGGTCTTTAGTGGTGATGGGCTGGAACTCGGACATGCCAGCCATGATCTGATACCTTGACCACTTGGCTACCGTGGCCCTCTCTTCCATTGAAATTTGCTGCTTAGCAGAAAGTCTTTATATTCCGGACAAAAGAAAACAAAAGCCGTTTTTTTAAAAAAAAAAATCCGTTTTTTTTCAAATACGAATTCATAAAAAAAAAAAAAAAAAAAATTCCGTTTGTGAAATAGTTCGTTAATTCGGAGTAAATTATTCGTTAAATGATGGAGTTTCCTTTAATCGGTGAAAGAAAACAAAATCGTTACATCACGAAATTCGTAAAATAGGGGTTCGTAAATTTGGGGACCGACTGTAGTTTTAAGGCCAGCTAATCTTTCCCTACATTTGCCCGCTCTACTGGGCAGCAATGAAAAGAAAACAGAGTAAAAGAATGATTCCATTAATACTAAAACACGTGTATAAAAGGTTAGGTCAAAGAGCTTCGGTCAAATATATTGTTCGCGTGTTTAAGAACTGTGAAATGTTTAAAGTATATTTTGATGTATTTTCTGCTTACGATTTTACTCATGGGCAACCAAACAGAGTTTTCTAAATTTTTCGCTTAATTTACCTGCCATATGCTCTAAGAATCAAATCTAAGTAGAACTTTTAAAAAATTATTTATTTTGAAATATATCTATCTGAAACTTTACTAAGATCTCGCTTATATTAAAAATATTGCAACACCCTAACAAAAACATGCTCATATTTTTTTTTCATCTTTTATCGTTATATTTCCATTCGTGTTCGCAATTACCTATCTGCTCTGATACTTTTAACACTAGAACGTCCGGGATTTCGATTACCCTTAAAGGACCACCGGTGTCGTTTTGACACCACGAAATAAAATAAATAAAATAATTGTTTTAGCAAAATAATTTTAGGAGTACTGTTTAGTAGGGTTTAGTTTTAAGACATTCAATATTATTTCATGTAATTAACATATTTAACGACCCTTTATAACATAAGAAACTAACATTGACATTATGTTTCGCGAAGCTTGTTGGACCACTGCTTTGTCGCGAAACATTTCGAGTCGCAAATCTGCCAGGAACATTACTATTATGCGGTATCCATTCTGTGCCATCCCTAGCGATACATAGATAAGGATTTACTAGAATATAATCAATTATATCTGTTTTTTCTTCAGATTCTTCGCAGTCACTTTCACTCAATCTTATGTCTTCATCGGAATCTAAATTGGAGCTGTTTAACTCTCTGAAATCTCTCGCTATAAATTAGCAATTTCATCACAGGGTTCAGACCTTTTCTACGAGTCATCGTTACAGGATGTCTGCTCTGCACAAGGTTACAAAATCGAATGAATTTTTAATTTATGAGCAGATAACCCAATGCTATGTAACGAAACACCTACATACAACACTTTTAGAAAAATAAGATTCGTTTCCGCTGTTAACCCAATAACCCTGGTTTCAAGGTTTAGTAAATGTGTGATAGTACTTTGGAAAGTTTGTTTTACTAAATAGTTATGATAAACGACAGCTATTTATGATGATAAATTGCATTGGTGTTGAAATGACACCAGCGGACGTTCTAGGTATTTTTAGTTGTAATATTTCTCCTAATTGACTAAGAACCATAAAACTTTTACTGTGTAATTAACATGGAAATTACTTAAAAGTCACGAAAAATTTTCAAATTCCCGGCGAAAATGCTAAAAGGAGAACAAACTGAACTGGCTCCGGTGTCAAATTGACACCGATGGACGTTCTAGTGTTAAATATATTTGATTATTTTTTCATATATTTGAATAGCTGGACATTTCAGAGCAATTTATACAGTGAAGTAAAAATAATTCATTTCATTCGCGTGTGTGATCTGAATTTAAAATCATGACAATAATCATCATCCATTATTTCCTTAACAAGTACGGGTTTGAAATTCAAATAGCTAGAACTCTTTGCGTTACTAAAATGTTATTTGATTGACTAGAGCCTGTCTGTTTAAAATTTAAATTAATGTCAAAGTGTAATTTATTTCCGAAAGCAGAGAGCAAATATGCATTTTACAAATATCAATGAACAGTGCTAGTAAGCCAAATATATATCAATTTTAAATGATGTTAAACGTTTCGTACAAGGAAATTTTTAAATTATATGCAGACAACGAGAGGTAAAGAAAAATTATTAGTCAAATATGTATATAATAGCCATTACCCATGCGCTTCATAGGGTATTTCAGGATGATGTATAACCACATATTGGTTTTAAATTATTTATAGATCTAAATCATACCATTAAACTTTTTTTTTGTATTAAAAAAATTCTTATAGACATCTTGTCAAATTTCTGAAATGAAAGTATGCTTATCTATTGTACCCCTTAGAAGTCGATATCCACAAAATCGGTTATTGGATCTGTGCTCAAAAAAAGAAACATACTTGCCAAATTTAAATTCAGTAGATATAGTTCAAAATCGAATTTTTTTTTAAATCTATAACACCAACGTAACTCTTCCCTTGGGAGTCGATTTACGTAAAATTCGTTCTTAGCGGAATACAACTCAATAACAAAAAAGTTCGTAAAATTTCATGGCTGTAGGTCTAACAGCTCAAAATCGGAAACTTTTTTTTCTTTATATCAAAAATGCATCTGCAACCTCCTCCCATACTCCTGTAGACCCCCTGTTTTCCATGAGTATGGTTCATAATGGATATCTACTAAATCAAAAAATAAACGTGCCTGCTAAATTTCATGTCTGTATGTCTAGCAGTTTCGGATATCTCATGATAAGTGATTGAATCGCCTTTCTACTATATATAAATTTAACAAATTTAAAATTCTCATAGATTTTGTCTTAAAAGAAAATTACATCAATTTTTTTTAATGGTTCTTTATATAAACAAGAGAAAGGACTCCCACAAGGGGGCCCAGCTAGTAATAGTTTGGCTAATCTTTATTTACATTTTTATGAATATAAATATGTTATTAATAATGACTACTACATTTTTAGATATATTGATGATTTAATTATTTTTGGTAAAAATGATAATTTAAATCCTATTATTAATTTTTATCCATCCTACTTAAACTTAGTTAAAATTAATAATAATCCAATCAAAACAAATTACCTAGATGTATCACTATATCTTAAGAATTTGAAACTACATAGTAATATTTATGATAAAAGAGATGCCTTTAATTTTAATATCATCAAAGTGCCTTTCTGGAATTCTAATTTATCAATATCTATATATAGAAATATTATTTTTAAATAGATTTATCGCAATAATGTATTAGTTAGCGATAAAGCTAATATTTTTTTTAAATCTTAAAAATTTTTTTAATCACTGTATTGAACATGGATACCCTGCTAACTTTCTTTGTAATTATATATATAATGGTTTTTTATGATACAATTTGTATTACTGTAATTATTTACTGTTATTATGTTTTGTAATGTTTTTTTAAATTTAGACAATATCTAATTTATCCTACAATTATTAAATACATGGCGCCACATGCTTATTTTTAAAATTTTTTTAATATATATATTTTTTGAATTTCTTTTATATTTTACGCTGAATTTTTATATGATTTTTATTTTTATGATTTTTAAAAGTATATATATATATATATATATATATATATATTTCTTATTATCGTATATCGCATCGCAATTAACTTTATGCGGTTCCGCTCTCCTTATTTGGCGGGAACTCGTTACTGCTCTCTTGGCCATCGATTTAACTTCGATTTAGTAGGTTATGTTTATGTTCCTATGTTATTTAGTTTAATGATTTTTTAATATTTAAATTCCACATATATATCTCTTTCCTTTCCTCTTGGTACATAGTATGACAAATTACAGGTGAAGGTTGGCGCCGCAAAACTTGTTTAAACCTACAATCCTGGTTCCTAAGGCCAGGAATTTGTCTTTATACTATGTGCCTCCTTCCTACTTTTAGTTATCTTAGGTATATAACTATATGTCTATTTTTATATTTTTGTTTATGTATTTGTGTATATGTATATATATGTATAAATTTATATATATATGTATGTATATGTATATGATTATATATTGAAAAATTCTTTTATGTTGGATTATATATATATATATATATATATATATATATATATATATATATATATGCGTGTGTGCGTGTTTGTGAAAAATTTCCTTTGATTTCTCTAAGCAACTTTTTTAATTTGTAATGGTCCTGGCCTTCAGACCTCGCGCATAATTATTAGCTACCTGTGTAGAAAGAAAAAGTTTTCTATCATCACATGTGTTAAAAGCCAAATTGTTTTGCGTATTTTAAAAATCTAAAGGTTGAATACTGTTGCAGCGATTTTTGATAAAACTTACGTTTTAATTATTTGTCATTAGATCTAAATTGACTCTATACATTTCATTATAGATTTGGGAATGAATGATTTTAAAATGTTTATGAAAAAGATATTGATATAAATGAATGGTATAGATATTTTTTAAGAAATTTGTTTTAAATTTACCCATTTGATATGATGTAGTCTGAGGTAATGATACCATTATTTAAATTATTTATACATTGTCTGGTTCAACCCAAATGTGTGTTTTTTTAAATATTAAGTGGGTCTTAACCTCATTTCGTATGCCTTATTAGTATTATTATTTAATCTCTATCACCATTGTGGTGATATGGTTTATCGCAATGTTTACCAATACATGTGTAAAAAATTATTTTTATTTTTCGATCATGCTTAAATTTATAGATTGGGCAGTCAATCTTGAAACTCTACCAATTATTGTGAATGTAATTGTTATAAAATTACCGTTAATAAAAACATTTCCAAAGACCTCGGTTTACCTGTTTGAAGTCCAATGCTAAATTTATTTAAAACTAATGTTATATTCTGTTATAGAGAGAAAATGTATAGCTCCTAACGCTGCGCTTCTCAAACTGTGGGGCACGCCCCCCTAGGGTCATGTGATAACTCTACAAGGGGGGCGCGGGCATATTCAAAACGCGAAAGCAAAACATTATTAAGAGAAACAAAATACAATTCAGACTTATTAAAAAATAAGATACACATTTACGCTATAATACACTTATAAATGCCTTAGTACTGCACAATGTATTTTATAACTAATTTAATAATACTAAGTTAAGAAAACTTTAATAGTAACCAGTGGCCCCATGGGCTTGTCATATATAAAATTATACACAAAAATTAACACTTCTCTTGATCATTTGTACGCTTTGTAATTAATCCCTTAACTGCCGATTAAATGTTACGCAATCCACTCCCCCATGCCACCGTTATTCACGTCAGGGCGCATATAGTATGTATTGGAGGGTGGAGAAAAGGAATAAATAAACAAATCCTCTACACTAAGTCAATCCATCGCAAACACTTTGAAGATAATTTTATTGCATTCTCAAGCCTTCGGAATAGTTTTTTCGATACCACTGCACACTGAAAAGATCGAACTTCGAAAAAACGTATATATACGTCCTGGGCAATTAACGCTTTGGCTCAGTGAGACGTATATATACGCTGGTGTTAGTTAAAAGGTTAAAGTCGTATTGTACCTTCAGCGCTCAAGTATAGTATTATTGAATTCAATGTATTGCTATTGTATAGAGGGTGGGAGGGGCGCGATGAAAGTTATGGTTAAATATTGGGTGGAACATATTGA
The DNA here is from genome assembly GCA_019973935.1 of Trichonephila clavipes. Taxonomy (NCBI): domain Eukaryota; kingdom Metazoa; phylum Arthropoda; class Arachnida; order Araneae; family Nephilidae; genus Trichonephila; species Trichonephila clavipes. The sequence continues at coordinate 56,289 of BMAU01021379.1, forward strand.
AAGTTTGAGAAGCACTGTCCTAACGGTTATATCTTAAATATGATTTTGATGTTTTATATGAGCATAGATAATTTCACATAGTTTCTATTAGTGTGTTTATGTATGAAAAATTAATTAACACCAAAGTTTTGATATTTTTTTATGTTCAGAATTTCTTGTACAATTTATCTGGTATATTTAATGGTTTTAAGAATTTTAAGTTATGATAAGATTTAGTTTATTAGAATGATATTTAAATTTCATATATAAAAATGAACACCTTTAAATGAGCATAAAATGATAATAGTTCTGAGAGCAATTACGATGAGAAATTATTTATAAATAAATAAAAATAAATGGGCAGATATTTAGAGAATATACAAATATAAATGAAAATAAATATAGAAAAAAATAATGATATAGAGAGAAAGAAATTGTTTACACTCGCCATGATCTTATATATGTATGTATGTATATATATATATATATATTTATATATATATATATATATATATATATATATATATATATATATATATATATATATATATATATATATATATATATATATATTATATATATATATATATATATATATATATATATATATATTTATATATATATATATATATATTTTATATATATATATATATATATTTATATATATATATATATTATATATATATATATTTTATATATATATATATATATATATATATATATATATATATATATATATATATATATATATATATATATATATATATATATATAAATATCTTATATATATAAAAATCTTCTGTGCGTGTGTATGTCACTAAACTCCTCCGGGACGGCTGGACCGATTTTGATGAAAGTTTTTGTCTGTTCCAGTGGACTCGAGAATGGTTTAGATTTATAATTCGGTTTAGAAATGTTGATTTAATTAATTTTTATTTATAAATTGTTGATCTTGGACGGCTGAAAAACGGCTGGACCGATTTTTCATGAAATTTTTTGTGTGGGTTCAAGTAAATTCGAGAATGGTTTAAATTCACAATTCAGTCCGATATCGCAATTAGTTAAAAATATATTAATTAAAAACATTCAAAAAATACAACTCAACATTCACCTGCATTGTTGTAACAACGCTATTGTTATAAACAAGGAATATAAAAAAAAAAAATTTAAATCAATTCCTATATATACTTAGATCAACCGAGAAAAAATTTATTTTAGCTACTTTTTATTAAA
>BMAU01021379.1:62500-172500 GCA_019973935.1 Trichonephila clavipes
ACCCTCGTGTAGCTAACAGTGCGACGTTAATATTCACTCACTCACTGGCAGCACGTATGAGCCGCAAGAAATTTAACGTGCATCGCCCTCTCCCTACACGCTGGGTCTTTAGTGGTACTGGGCTCGAATTCGTGACAAGCCAACCACGATCCGATACCTTGACCATTAGACTACTACGATCACGTCAGAAGATTGCTTTCAGAGATTATATATATTCAACCTTTACTGTAAAAATGTCAAATATATATTTATTCTTTTATATAAAATAATCAAAATTATCTTCTTTTCGTAGAAGGAATTATTGTGTACCATAAGCAAAAGTCATGTGTCTTTCCCATTTCAGGTATCAGTTTAATATTGCAAAGAAAGGAGATGGCTTCTATATATATGTTTTGGAAAGAAACTATGAATTGATGTATGTCATATGACGCCGAAATAAAATTTCTCCTAGAAAAGAAATATACAAAATTCCACCTGTCACTTCGTAAACAATACAGAAGACGACCTGCCATTATTTAACAAGGCAGAATGTCTAGACTCTGGTTACTCAGTGCAAATCGAATTTAACAAGACTCAAAAGAGCTCTTTCATTTTCTTTGTTTGTTTCTGCGAAAAATATTTTAAACTGCCGGAACTTATAAAGGCAGTTTGTGTTACAGAGTGACATAAAGCTGTCATCTGACTAGCATAATGGGGCTAGACAGCAGTTCTTAGCAATTTAACAGCCAGTTTGGAGAGCTGATCGTTAAGTTTACCCGATAAACGATATTCAAATAAAGATTTAAATTTACAAACTTTAAAAGGGTTTTCAAATAGGGATAGAAATGGACAATTACAGCTTTAAAAAATGTAGAAGAAAAGGCTTCAAATGAGATGTAGAGTGGATTTTTGTATTTTGTTACTCTTTAACAATTTTCTTTTCAAAAGCTCAGAACAGGATAATTTCACAATACATTTTTATGAGATAGCACTATAACTTATTAATTTTTTTAGACAATTTTTGGAGGCAATAGCCTATGACCACTACAATGGCGTAACGAAGAATATTAGGGCCCCCTGCAAACTGAGGTTTTTATCCTCAAGCCCAAATACGTACTTAGTCTCAGTTACGCTTTGGCTCCCAAGAATTCCTTGACCCTCCCCCCCTCCTAAATGCACGGGTTGCAGAGTTGTACGCTGATGCGTAGATACCACCGTATTGACCGGCTCCGATAGGCTGCTCCCTGATTGGACCACTCACAGAATCACACTAATTCCCTCATATAGGCGCCCGTTTTGGGCGAACTCTAATCGGGATGAGTCTCTCGACGACGCGGGTAACTCCGCGCTCGTCGAATAGCTCACTCCATCTATTAAGACCTCTTCTAGCGGTCACTTATATATTATTTTTACACTCAGGCATTTAATTTACTCCTCTAGACTTTCAATTAATTTTCTTTCACACTTAAATTCTCATTTTGTCACACACGTAGTAATTTTTAATTCTTCATTTTATTATTTAATTCTCACACCTAATTTTATAATGATGCGGCAAAGGGCTAAGAGATAAACTGAACTCATGTAACCACCCAGTCTTTCATGAAAGGAGTTTGAGCTTCCCTGCGGGAAGCAGGTACTCCAATAATCCATCAAATTATATATATATATATATATATATATATATATATATATATATATATATATATATATATATATATATATATATACCATCGTATCACCCCCAAGCTACATGGGACAAATGGCGTAACGTACACCCCCGCAACCCCCTCATCGCGGGGGGAGGCAGCGTTCTAAGGAACCCAAAGCCTGACTGACGCAAGTGCCTACCCTTCGTAAAATTTAACGTGGGGACCCAAAACCTGACTTTGCAGGGGGCCCAAATGTTCTCCGTTACGCCACTGCATGGGACCCAACATATGTAAGTATAGTACCACTAGCAGGGCTTTCATTTAAAAAAAAAAAGGGCCCGAAAGAGTTTTGATACGAGGCCCAGTCAGAGCTAGCTACGTCAGTGGACCAGTATCACATGCCCGGAATCCACCTTTTAAATTTGTGCAGAAACTCAAACTTTGCCACTTGATCGTGGTTCGGAATTACGAGGTCTGTCTCCAATATCAGTCATGCTATACATAATGCGACGTTAATAAACACTCTGAGTAATTTTATTTCATGTATTCATTCAGACCGGGGCAGGCTGGAGACAGTTGCGGACAACGAAGTCCTTCGAGCGATAGTTCAACAAAATTCCGGCAATACTGTTGGAGACTAAGCTGAAGAACCAAGCCAAACTCCTACCACCATTTCCCATTACCTAAAAATAATTGGCAACGATAAAAAAAATTGAATAAATGGGTTCCTCACGAATTGAATGAAAATAAAGAAAAAGAAACACACACACACACATTTTTTTAATATAAAAATATAAATTTCAAAAATATATATAAATATTTTGTCTCTTAACCGTTTATCTAATGCAGCGATACTCAGTCTGTGACCCCCCGGGTCTTTTTAAGTGGCCCGGTCAGGGCCCATTTCTCTGAGAAATTCATTTATTTCTGAAAATTTGGTGGGAAATTCTTTGTTAAAATTCAAGTACATATATCAGTGTAGATTTTTGCTGTCGACATCGTATGGGTGCGAATTGCAAATTTTTTTTCTGATTAGTTATAATAGACAACACTGGAATAGCGATCATTTTACGAGTGGAACTAATTTTTAACTGTCATTCGTATCTTACAGGCGATAAATATGCGAAGAAAATAGATTGTTTCAAAATGATTGGGAAATTGATTTTTTTTGTAAGGAAAAGACAAGTATGGCTTAGAAATTGTTTGATTTGTCACGAAAGTGTATTTAAAAAATACCAATAAACACAGGAATCGTTCAATGACATTTGTCCTGGATGGTCTCTTTCAAGAGATGATAAATAATTTATTCTTGGATAATCTTTCTTGAATAATCTTTACAACGGTTAAGGCAGCAGTAATGTCAAAGCGATAACAAAGGCGTCCTGTGAAATTTGTTACATCATTGGTAAACATATGAAACCGTTTACTGATGCAGAAATTGTGAAAGAGTAATTCTTAAATGTTTCCAATTTTAAAAAAAATCAGTGACAAAAATATTAAAAAATAATTTAAAAAAAAGAAAAATATGAGTTTTAATATTTTGATCAATTTCCACATTTTAAACTTTATGTATTATCTTGGTCTTAAAAAGCATTTCTCCCCCCCCATTAATCCTCAAGTTGTGGCCCGCGTGAAATAGCTAGCATATGTATGCAGCCCGGCAGAAAAAAAGGTTGTGAGTATCCCTAATCTAATGTTATAGCCACGAACGTGTTGTCGAGTCATGGGCTTAGGCCCTACTGTCACTCAAGTCCTGTTGTGTAGAATTGTTCGTTCAGTCTATCGGGGCTGTAGGGTCCTCACGCTAACGTGGAATTTTGTTGAGTGTCAACCTCGTCACTTAATTGAGGCTCAAAATTACAAGGTCCGTTGTCAATATATATATATATATATATTCCTCTTACAGTTTCAAAGTGCAGACATAGTAACAAATAAAATAATATCAACTTAGATAATACCCTTTTTCATTAATATAAATACAAAAAAATAAATAAATCGTTGTATTTACAATTTAACGACTGTTTTGAAAAATAGACTTGGCATGCTTTGAATGTCCATATCTTGCTGAACAATCTCCCCTCTACTTTACTTTGAAAGATGTCATGAATTCCCGCGATGACATACCAACCAACGTCATTGTCAGGGAACATTTTTTTTTTCTTCTTCTTATGTCATTCCCACCCACTCCCCTCCAGGACCATTACAGGATGCCTAATGGCTCATGAAATCAGAGTGATTCCAGAATGGTCTAGAATAGACAATAAAAGAACAAAAAAAAAGTAGAAGACGAAGTCGTCAACCATTTTGGCTGTCAATGTTGGGGGTGTACAAGGACAAAGTGCGTAATTCAGTGTCATGTACCCTCTTGGAGGGCGCGCGATCGATTGTTTGAGGAGCGCCTCATATCTTGACCTCGACACATCCCACCCACGCTGGCTTCAAGGTCACTCATAGAATTAGGGGAGTGTCCATCAGTGGCTCCATTCATAAGAAACGTTAGTCCTTCGTGAATCGAGGATTCGCTAACTAATGCGAAAAAGAATGGCGTTTCGCTGCTAACGTCCCTGACTCAGCCCTTCCAAACGGTTTCATTCACAAATTTTGTACTAGACTATCTGACTCATGCTTGTAAAAGTAACCTTGGAATACTTGTTTCTTTCTCGTAGACAAATCGAATTGTGTAGTTGTCAGACATTGTGCCTGGATTTATGAACCGTGAATTTTCAAATGCCAAATAATTCTCTTACGAAAAACAGGTCTCACTACTAGTTGTGTGTTGCAGATTTTTTTTTCTTTAATTATTATTAAAGGCGACAATGTAGCAAATATTTTGTAAAGGTCCCTATGTAAAAAGGTTACATTTAATCTTTCTCTTAAAAATATCGTTAGATTAAAAAAGGTTTGGATTTATTTAAATAAAAAAAAAATATTGTAATAAAAAACATTGTTTTTATTTATTTATTTTATTTCTTATAACAAAATTTTGGAATTATATTCTTAATAATAGTTTAATCACAACGTTCATTTTAAAATAAACCACGGTCTCGTTACCCTTGTGGTCATCGTCACACACTCGGAGCCAGGGACGTCTTAAGACTTGTTCAGGCCCCAGTTCCCTACATAAAAGTAAGCCCTGGGCCCCTACCACAAGCGTAGCTAGTTCTGAGTGAGCCCTGTATCAAAATTCATTCGGGGACCATTTTTAGATATGTGAACCCATTTCCCGGGACTGTAGATCACATGTTGGGACTCCTGTAGCTTGAGGGCCCCGCATCATTCATACGGCGGTAGCTACGCCCCTGGCCCCTATACAAATCTAGACCCCACCAATGACCCTCAAAATTAGATTTACATGTAACATACTTTTTCAAATACTCGTACAAATAATAACCTGAAACAAACAAATGTGCATGACTAACAATCGCACAAATCGGCTCGACCAACTGCCGCTCTTTGACTCAATGAGTAAAGCTGGTTTATAGTTTTAGGCCTAAGCCTATACATGGAGGACGGTCATCTCATAATAACACAGTCTCGCCACTGTTGTCAGGTGACATATAGTCTGAAATTCCAAGCTTTTCAACAATACAACTAGAAATAACAATTGACCGTTTAAATTATCCTAATCATGATATTATTAAGGCTGAATCGAGAACGACACGAAGCCCCCTAAAGCCGTGGCCCTGGGCTTGGGCCCAGTTGGCCTATGCCTTAAGTACGTCCCTGCCCGTAGCCTGTCAAGAGCTCGAGCCGTATATAGTGCACCTGAAGATTCGCCATGTAGAGGAGCTAGTGTATGTTAAATCTGCCGGGGTTCAATGTCCTCCCCCCCGTTGGTGTGTTGTGGAAGTTCGTTGATTCGTTGAGGAAAATGCTAGCTCAGGAGTTGACCTCTTCAGTTGACCGGGATTCATACTTGACGAGGGTTCAGTCCTGCAACCACTGAATACTCGTTGCGTAGAAGAACTGATACACGTTAAGTTGAGACACCAAATCCTCATATTGGTGTGGTGCGGAAGTTTAGAGAGTGAATTACCAACTCGAGTGTCGATCTCTTTACTTGAAGGTGGTTCAATATTGTATGGTACAGCCACATTTTGGTTAGTTTTTAACAACAACGAGTAAATAGATAAATAAATCAAATCAAATCATGTAAAGGGGTATGGGATATCAGATAATTTATTTCATTGTTACGCCATTTGGCGGCAGGTTTAAAAATCATTGTCCTACACATTACAGCCCGATGGATTTTCTCTTTAGATTTGATTTTTTATGAACCTCACACTTCACATCAAAACAAGGGCTGTTCTCGACGAACCTCATAACCCGTCAGCGTTCGCTGTACATTTAAAGTCTGTTTCTCCCTCAAATCCCTACGCCATACGAAAGAGTTCATTCTACTTTTATTTATTATTCACTTAACTTTGAAGTTAAACTTTCCAGACCTAACATATACATAGAGAGAGAAAGTATTTTATTAACGATTGAAAATGTGAACAATATATATATATATATATATATATATATATATATATATATATATATATATATATATATATCTTATTCAAATTTCCAATCGTTAATAAAATACTAACTATTCATCCATTCAAGTTCAAATACATTTTTTTAAAATTTGTTGTGGATGACACTTGATGTTAATACAGCTTTTTCAAATATTAATTAATTAGTTAAACTTAATGAATAGTAACAAACAAGCACAATATTCCAACACCATACATGAAAACGAAATTCGCTCATTCTGTCCCTGTAGCGTAGCTAAAAGCACGTTGGTCTTTTAATCCAGAAGTCGTAGTTTCGAATCGAACCTGGGATTCCCGAATTTCTAATAAAGTGATTTATGAATGAATAAATAGCAACAAAAGCAAAACTAATAGTCGAACACAATATATGGAAAATAAAATAGCTTTCTGTTTTGCCACATAATATTGTTATTCAGTCATATCGTGTCTATATGAATTTTAATTATATAATAAAAAGTAAATAAAATTTTTAAAAAAGGAGGGGGGTTGACCTAAGCAGGAATTGACTTTATTTATTTATTTTATATAACTGTTTTTCTAAATTTTAAGCATACACAGTGTGCGACAATCGTAAAAAATGTATTACAGTTATTTAAGCATTATTGTTATCTACGCATTTTTTTTTTTCTGTTTGTGTGTCTTATTCTTTAAAATTAATTCTTCTTTGCAGGATTTTTTTTTCTTGTGAAATAAATCAGGGTGATATAATTCATGCTCTATATTAATGGTAAAAAGTTTAAGAGAGAGAGAGAGAGATAGAGAGAGAGAGAACTCCTAGTTTAAATATATAATACAAAATAATTAAAATACAGGATGATGGACATGTTTATCATCATGCAAATTTAAATATTAAGCTCAGTACGAAATAAGTAAAAAAATAACATATATTTGTATCATTTTTATTCTGATGATAAGTTAAAAACAATTACTATTATTATTCTTATTCTAATTTCATCTACCTCGTGGCACTTTTGGGCAGAACTTTCGTCATCAAGGCCATCTTCTAATAGCCAACCGCCTTCTAACTGGTTCAAGTAATCTTTAATGTCTCTTTATTCCATATTTCTCTACAAAATAACATGAAACTACTATACAGGAAAAATCATTTTCGTCATACATTAGAAGATAAACAAATAGCGATGTAAATTTCCGTCACATGGTTTGGAAAGATTATGATATAAGTTGCACAGAAAATAACAAAAAACCAAAACAAACCCTTTTCCCACTCATTATTGTTTTTATTCCCTCCTTCCTCAGTGGCTCGACAGCCCAAGGTGGGTCTTAGCTTTCTTAAGGAGCCTTTTCCAGGCCAGCCTTCTTCTTGCTAATGTTTTCCAATTCATAGTTCTCAAAACTAGGAGATCTTAGGTCATCAATCCATCTAAGATGTGGCCTGCCCGTTCTTTGAGTGCCAATTGATTTGGCATTGAAGAATTTTTTAGTGATGTGGTCTTCGTCTATTCAGACAACGTGACCTGCCCGTTTAATTCGCTGTATTTTGATGAAGTTAACAATCTTAGATCAGTGTTTCTCAAACTGTGGGGCGCCCCCCCTGGGGAGCACGAGTACATCGAAAATAAAAGATTAAAAAAAATTATTTACTGGAATGAAGTAAAACAAAATACTTTCTGACATAATAAAAAAAATACACATTAACACTGATATAATTTATATACATATATCATCTGCGATATTACGTCATGAAAAATAAAAGCTTCTACTTCAAAACCTCATTATAAATCTTTTTTTTTGATACTATAACCAAATAAAACACATTTTATTTGATTTGCTGCAATCCCATGATGAGAGATTTTTTTATTGCGTGAGAAAAAAACAAAACCCAGACGCATAATCAAAAAAAAAATTTAGGAAGATAAAAAATTCATCAATGTTGTATTATTGCCATCAGCTGTAGACAGCAGAATGTATTTACTGCGGTTTGACCTTCGAACTTACTTGTACAGTTAGTTACGTCCCTGCTCTTATGTATTTGTTTTTTTTTCATTCAGGGAAGTTGTAAATAAACTATTTCTGTTGCGCTTTTTTTCTTGTAAAATATTTTTTATGATGTTTATGATAACGAAAAACGTTTTACATATTTTTTAGAACATCCATGCTGTAATAAATACACTTTTAATTTGGGAGCGGTCACGCCGAGCACAGAGTGCACGAAATCGGTAATTCTGGCAAAACTGTTTAATTGTTAACAATGGCCCTGATACTATCCTCCTGTTTCAAGTCTTAACGTGAACTAAAATATATTTGTTAAATATCTCCCTCTTTTTTGGGAGTGACAAACGTTTCTTTTTACAATCTTAAGGTACTTGTTTTGAATGAGTTCTCGGTGTGATAATTTTTTTTCCGAAATATTTTCTGTGTCCTTGAAAGTAGATACGTATATTTTTTCTTTATTAAATTATTCACTGGAATTACGATTTTTATTGTGTACTACAAAAATAATTATAAAAAAAAAGATTGGGGTGACTCATTAACCCCGCTCGACCATTAGTATCGAGTGCGTGCATGCTCCAGGGTTAAAACATTTTGAAGTCTTTTCGCTTTAAATATTAAAAATAATACAATTATCTTTATAGGAATTTGTTTTATTGTTCATTATTCAACATCAATTCTAAATGCTAATTCTGTGAGGATTAAAATTACAGTTCGCTTAAAACTAATTATAATCTGAGCAATCATTTAAAAAAATCATTTTACATTTTTGTAAACATTGTCGCGCACTTGGCTTTACTCTCTTTACAATTCAGCGATTATATCAATAATGTTTTATTCTCTTATAAATGAACTCGTGCAAAGAGTGGCTACTTCAGCCGGTATACTTTTAATGTATCAGTGCTTCACAGATTATTTTATAACTAATTAATTAATACTAAATTAAGAACAAGTTTAATAAGTATTAACAATTTCAATGGGCTTGTATTGCAGAGCAAAGTTTTTCAAAGGAATGTTTATGATTGGAAATTGACCCTCTGAGTTCTTTTTCTATATTTAGCTTATATCTATATTTTTTCTTCTGAGCAACCACTGCATTTTGCAATATGTTCCAATTTAAAAATTAGAGAAAGGAAAAATAACATAATAATTATACTATTACTTTTTTTTTTGCTGAAAAGTAACATATACAAAATTTAATACTTATGTCATGAATTTGTACGGTTTATAATAGAAATTGTTGCTTTAGCGTCAAAATGCATTATTAATGCATTCAGTATATTATTAATGTGTAAGGGGGGCGCGATAAAAATCGTGATTAAAAAGGGGGGCGCCAGTATTGGAAGTTTGAGAAGCACTGTCTTAGATTCTTTATATGATTGATAGAGCTCGAAATTTGATAGTCTTCTCTATCTTCCATTTTCCTGAATTCCTCCAAAAATAAATTTTAAAATCTTCCTTTCGTAGATACTTATCATGTTCTCATTGTTCGAGATATGGACCAAGTTTCACTTGCATAAGTTAATACTGATCTTAAGTATCTTAAGATCTTATAGTAGAATCTTTTTCGTGTGTGTTTTTCTTTTGATTAAATTCGATTTGTATATTTTTGTATCCATTAAGACATCTATTAACCACAGTAATTCCCTTTTTGGATTTCATTTTTTTAGCACAAATAAATATTAGATTCAAGAAATCGCACGTTTCTTCCAACGACAACAAACAGCGGAATGAAAAGTTCAATCCTGCTTTAGTGGTTGTAATGTTTATTATTATTATTATTTTTGACAGCTGTGTTCCTGATCACGCAACTGTCGGGAAAAAAGCTGCCAGCAAGAATCAATTTACAGCACTCCTGTTTTGAATATAATTTTTATTCACTAAATGTTATGACGGAAATTTCCATCATCATAAAAAGAAGGTTTGTGACAGGGCTTTATCGGATTTTCTTACTAATCCTCTTGGGGAATTTTTGGGGCCAGAAGGGCATTATTTCAATCCAATACTCTTAAGAAGAAACCGCAATATGCAGATTAGTTAATATATATATATATATTGGAGCTTTAGCATTCGCGTGTTAGTAGAATAGAAATCGATTAGTAGTAGAATGGAAGAATAATAGTAGATGATTAATAGAAGAATATGGAATAGAAGAAAGACAGAAATCTGAGATGCTGATCGCCGTGAGATATTGGTAAGATATTAATTATAGAATGGACTTTGGTGTGTTACGGAATCTATATATATAAGGTGGATAAGGATTCTTAGGGTAGCTTTTCATAAAGATAGTGATTAGGATTAAAGGCGCTGTTTACTTAGAATTTATGCTTACGTAGTATCACTCCTGATTATATCCATTTAGTAAGACTTGTGTTACGTTGATCAATATATATTTAGACAGTAAAAAAATTGGATTTATTAAGGAATATTTGGGTGATCAATCATTTATTCCTACCAATCTAGGTCACGTGGACGAGGAGATGATACCCCCGGGCTGGAGGGTATCACAGGGTTAAGCAAACATAACCTCAAATGAAAAAAAAATTAAGCTTTATGCATTCAATTTGAGCTGAAATACAACATAATAATAAGATATGTTGACGTTGATCCAGAAAAATTAAGAATGCTGGAAAAAATAACTTTACCTTCGAGAACCATCTTTTAAGTACCTCAAAAGAAAAAGAAAAAAAAATGGGTAATTCTCAATAGACTTTGAAAATGGTTACCATGTACTAGTCGAAATATCTTGAGGCAGATAAAACAAGTCATGCATTATGAATGAGGAAGTCAGGGTTTCAGTGTATTTTGTGTGTGTGTATGTACAAGTTTACGTTCCATTTTTAACTGTAACGGTAACTAAAAATAAAATAAAAACACCGAGAATGTCAATTTAATGACAGAGGGGAAATATATTGGTTTCTAGAGGATTTTGTCTTAAAAATAACTAGGATTAACTAACTATAGTAAAAATGCTGCTCGGCTTTATAAGTAGTTGAATTTTTATAAGGTTTATCTACACAGGAAATAAGCCATTAAAGGATCACTTTTAGTCACTGCTTAAAGTATTCATAAGAAATCTATAATCAATAACGTTTTTTAATAGATATGTGTGTAAGCTGTGTTTCTTTTTCATATTTTTAAGATGGAAGGACATATTATGTTGATATACTTTTGAAATAAATATTCTTATTTATAAGATATCAGTCTATCAAAATACAGTACGACTACGAATTTCTCTTATATTAATAGAAATAAAATGTAAAACAGAGTAATATTAAGGGGTTGAAACTATACTCATTAAAAAATGACCTGTCCAGAACTACTCGTTAAAAAAATTAGTTTTTGGTGATGATACTCAAAAAAGTTTCAAACTAAGGTAGAATTTTTAAATAAAAATCTTACTCTCCAAAATTACATCGAAATAAGAAATAAATTATTAAAATAATTGCTATTGATTAAAAAAACACACATTATTATATATATGGAAAAAATGACTCATTCACACTCAGCCTGATATTTCCGGAACAATTTAAACTTCTGACTTGAAAAATTTGATAGGTATATTCCTTTTGTTAAGTAGAGATCGGCTAAGGACGAGTTTTGCGGAATTCAACACTCTAACCCAAGGGGGTACGATGGGGTACGATGGCGTTTCGAAAACATATCCTGCTTTTGAATTATTTGAATTTGGCAAACATGTCACCTATACTAAATAGAGAGCCGCTAAAATGGGGTTTGGGGAAATATCCAAGGGTAGGTTTGCAGGTATTTATATGATAAATATACTTTTGTTTTGGATATTCAAGTCTATTTTTTTAATCACAATAGGCGAAAGTTGTGAGAATATTTTTCGTTACAATCGAAAGCTTAATGTAACAATATCTTATAAATATTGTCAGGAAATACTATTCAAAATGTATGTGTTAAATTTTATGAAGTTACATGTAATTTAATTTGTATACTTTCAATATTTTTTGGATATACATTTTTCGAGCCTATTTCACAGCAAAAATCTGCATGAGCAAAATAAAATACGTTAGTGTATGATTACATTTATATTTTTGTGTAACATCTATGTTTATGTAATTTAATATATCAATATCATATATATTTTTATATTTGAAATTAAAATAATCTTAAACAATTCTAATCGACAAATGGTTTAGTACTAATTAGCTCTGTTTACAAATAAATATTTTGTAAATAACATCCATTAATGTATTCGCGTAGAATAAAAATGTCATTTTTCTCTTATTGTAATTCTAAAATTTTCAAGAGAATAAGTGGAGCACATAAAATAAATTTATCAAACATATTATTACATAAAAATGTTGCAAGAATAACATTATCATATTAATAATGAAAATAAGATGTTTGATTTTTTTTCAAGTGTTTACTGCTTTTAAATATTTGCACCAATTATGTATGTAGCGAGTTCTCACGGAGAGTTTTCTTAACTACTGTAGCTACTTTATGACGTTGTTTGATTTGAGGGCTTTGTGGTGCATGCAAATAGGCATTACTATTTAAAAACTGCTCAAGTTCATTGATCTTTGAAATATAAAACAGGATTTCTGCACAAATACTACGAATGGTAGTACATTGACAAGCAGAATCTCTCCAGTTATTAACACTAGAAAGTCCATCGGTGTGAATTTGACACCTGAGCTTGTTCAGTTTATTCTCCTTTCTATGCTTTTGCAGGAAATTTGAAATTTTTTTGTGACAATTAATTATTTTCCATCATAGTAACACAATAAAAGTTTTCTGTTTCTAGGTTAATAAGGAGAAATTTTACAACTAAATATACCTAGAATGCCCCCCTCCCCACTGGTGTTATATATTTCGACACCAAGGCAAATTATTACCATAAATTAGCACAGTCGCTCATTGTTAGTTCATAATTAGTAAAACAAACTTTCCAAAATATTATTTAACATTTATTTGGCCTTGAATGCAGTGTTATTGGATTAACAGTGGAAATGAATCTTATTTTTCTAAAATTACTGTGTTTAAGTGTTTCGTTACGTAGCATTTGATTATCTGTTCATTAAAAAAAATTCATTCGATTTTCGAACCTTGTGCAGAACAGACACACTGAAACGATTTCTCGTAGAAAAAGTCTAAGCCCTGATGAAATTGCTAATTTTTGTGAGATATTTCTGAGAATTAATCGACTCTATATAATTAGATTCCAATGAAGACATAAGATTGAGTGAAAATGACAGTTAAGAATCTGAAGAAAAAACAGACATAATTGATTATATTCCAGTAAATCCTGAAATATATATCGCTAGGAATAGCATGTAATGGATACCGCTTAATAGTAATGTTCCTGGCAGGTTTGCGACTCGAAATGATTTCCAATAAAGCAGTTGTGCCACAAGCTTCAAGAAACATGTCACTGTCATTTTTTTATGATATAAAGGGTCATAAAATATGTTAATTACATCAAATAATATTAAAAAGTCTTAAAGCTAAGCTCTACTGAACAGTAGGCCTGCAATTGTTTATTTTTTATAATTATTTTATGTATTTTATATCACGGTGTCGAAATAGCACCGCGGACGTTTAAAGGTCATCGAAATCCTGGACGTTCTAGTTCTAATAATATAATATCTTAACTAATTTGGAAAAAAATCTTGAATAAACATGTGTATATCCTTTAAGTTTAGCTGCATTGAGGCTTCATTTATAGAATATGTAGCACCACATACTTTACATATTTCGCTAACACTCTCGGTTAGGAAAACCATTTCATGCGTATAAAAATTTATTTCGATATTTTTATCCTGTTTCAACTATGAATCCTAATCTACCATGATTATTATATAAAAAATATTATTTTTGGTATCTTTCTTTAACTCTTTAATGGGCCATTTTGAATATATCAGAATATTGTTTGGAATTGAGATTGATTTAAGAAAAGAAACTTATTTTGCTTTTTACATCAAATTAATTTGATTTTTCCCTTTTTTGGGGTGGTACACTATTTAAAAATTAGAAAACTTGATGATGCCTTTTATTTCTTTTTTCTGTATATTTATAAAATATACTTTATAGATACTGCAAATTAGAAAAAGATAATTGTGTAGTAAGAGAGTATATAACATTTTTTACTCACAGATGACAATTTAATATATTTTTTTCAATGAAATTTTTGAAAACACTTTTGAAAATATCATCAGTTTAATTAATTATCTTGTTCAAATCTGGATCTTCAAGTTTATTTGCAAGGAAGGGAAAAAATAAATATGTATACAGCTTCATCCGCTGTATACTTCTTCCTTTGTGTTTATTCATTTTCATTGTAAAACTTAAACTAATTAGAACAGTGTTTCTCAAACTGTGGGGCGCGCCCCCCTTGAGGGGCGTAACAGCTCTACGAGGGGGGCACGAGCATATTGAAAAGTCGAAAACAAAAAAAAATATTTTAAAAATTATTAATTTACTGAAAGTAAATAAACAAAATACATTCTGACATAATAAAAAATAAAATACGAATTTACGCTGATATATTATACTTATAAATGTATCCGTGCTACACAATATTTTTGATAATTAATTTAACAATACTAAGTTAAGAACAAGTTGAATAATTATCATTGACCCCTTGGGCCTCTGTCAAATATAAAATCACATACAAAAATCATCACTTATCGGTTAACACTTTGTACAGTTTATAATAAAAAAATCCCTTGACTGCCGATTAAAAGTTACGCGATTCGCTTCCGAATGTCAACCGTTTTCAAAGTAGACGCGCGTATACAATGTACTGAGTGTGAGTGTGTGGGGGTGGAGGAATAAAGAAGCAAATAACCTGAAATTAGTGAAAAACCTTCTCAAACATTGATCTTTTATTGCATTTCAAAGCCTTCGGCATCATTTTATGGAAAGCAGTACACAGAAAAGGTCTTACTTTGGAAATACGTATATATGCGTCCCAGAAAATTGACGCTTTGGCTGACAGAAATGTTTATATAATCCGGTAGCACCTAAGAAGTTAATGTGTATCGTAGTTTTATCATCAAAGTATATTATTGACTTCAATACATTGTTATTGTTTCAGGGGGCGCGTGATTGATATTATGATTGAATATTGGGTCGCGAATATTGAAACTTTGAGAAGCACTGAATTAGAGATTTATAATGAAAGAAGCGCTATAAAAACTACCACATATAATGATTTACTTAGAATAATACATTTTCGAGAAATTAGGGTGATAATGTGTTTTAAAACAAATACACGAAAGATAAACAAAGAAAAGAAGGGTAACATGCTGAGAAAAGTGTTTTCAGGATATTGACCTCTCTTCTTTATGTGTGGGGATGGGTAACCGGGTATCTAAGGATTTATCATTTCTGAAACAATAACTTCCTGGCGCGCATTGCTGGAGAGAGAACTTGAATGATGCGTCACCTTCGGCTTTGTAACACTCATTCGGTTTTTCTCAACTTTAGTCGGAAATCTTGCTCGGACAAGGTCATACACGGCATACACACCCATAAAAAATCATGTGACCAAAGGAGGGACGTCCCCGTTCCTCGCCACTTCCAAACGACATGAAACGTGGTAGTTTGTCCCCGGCCGTGAAAATGAAGTTCCTAGCTTTGATGTAAGTGCGGCTCCCCTCCTCCCTCCCACCACCTCTTTCTACGAAAATGAATGTCAGGATCCTTTCTAATCCTAGTAAAAGCATGAAGATGAAACATGTAATACTTTTAAAAAGTGGGCTTAGAGAGAGAGCGAGAGAGAAAACCTACACTAAAATTATACTTAAAATGTAGAAAAAGGACACATTTTTATAGAACTAAGTATTTAGTATAATTATCATTGACAATATTGCAGGGAATTTAAGAATAAAAATCTCTTTTTGTAAGTGAATCAGAAAATAATTTAAATACAAGAAGACAAAATATAATTAAGAAAACTTACCTTGCAGCAGCACCGAATATACTTGTACAAAACTGCCATACAATGACAAAAGTACTAGTATAAGCTAGAGATTATGTGATATAAATCTTCTGATTAAATCACTTTTTTAGATTCCTCTCTTCCCAATCAACTACTTCTCTTGCTATCTCTTTGCTTAAATTAATTCATAGATAAACTGAATATTTTTAAATTACAACCAAAATTCACAAAGCCGGATCGGCTCTTCTGAATGAATTACCTATGATTTTAAGTGGGAATTTTAATGTATATTTTTCAAAAGACAAGTCAAAACCTTTAGCTGATTTTTTTAAAACCAAAATTCAATTTAATTATGTCAAATGAGAGTACGACGAAGTACGGAACAACGCTAGGCGGAGTTTTTTTAGATATTTAAATAATTTTGAATCTAAAGTATTTATAACCTATTTCACCTACCATAAACCCCTATTGTTTCCTTCTTAGAATACAATTTATTCAAAATATGATTGTATATTTTGCAAAAAAATATTACTTTATGAGTACAGACATATGAATAAATAATTTTATATGACAATACTAATATCCCCTTGTTTTTATTCGACGAACGAATTTCTGAAATAACATTACAAAATTTGAAATTATCGCTTCTATCGTGTAGTCATAAGCACACACACTTTCTTTTTATTTTTAAGAAATTATCAATAGAGGGAAGCACAAATAAAATGGCTTACCATGGACATAATAAAATTGTCATTGGTTGTAAGTATACTTATCACGGTCTTAACAATGGTTAAAAAGTTGAACTGAGAACAAAACCATAAAGACGAGAACTAAATCCAGTATTCTGCATTTAGCCTATTGCAGCGCTAACTCTAGAACTATACAAATCTTCAATACCACGATGAACGTAATGCAATCTTTATCTAAATCAAAGTTCCTCTTGAAATCAGTGGAAAAGGAGGAAACTCGTCACCCGTCCCATTGAAGTTTCCCTCTCTAACACAAATTATCAAAGGCCACCGAAGGTAACAAGTAATGAGACAGTGGTACTTCCCAGATACCACCTCTTCATCAATGTACTGATTGTGTCAATGAAGGTTTCATTTCATTGGAATGCAAGAGGTGCTGTGTTTGTTTCCGAATCTATTTGTCATAGCAATGGGATGAGAGCTTAAAAGCTCAGAAACTCAAGTACTTGATGATAATGAGTTGGTTCACATATTCACTTTCACAGTAGTCTCGATCAACTCAAATGGCACTACTGCCTCTACAACGACGAATTCCTCCATTGTAAAGTTCCTGGTTAAGCCTTTCGATTAAATAATTTACGTGTGACGAGTTTAAATGACTGATGTTGTGGAGTTTTAATATTCCTTAGCAGATTATGAGTATTTTGTTTCATGGGATAAAGATATAAATTATGAAAACTTAAAATAAAGTTTTCATCAACCCTGCTAATTTCTTTCCTTACTAAGTTACGAATTACTCAATAAAATGGGGTGCAAAATGCTTTAAGACTGTTTTCGGTAAAAGTACGATAGCTTAAACTAAACGCGAAGCACATTTTCACACAGAAAAATACCTCAATTTCCATGGAAATTTCTACAATTATAGCTCATATCGCTGTTAACAAGAGAGTGTTTTCAAAAATTTCAAAATATTTCATGAATGCTTTCTTTTTCATTTTATTACGGAAAGGCATAGCCCATTTAACATTACCCTATAGGAGAAAAAACGCGAAACACATTTTATACCAGAAAAAATGAATCAACTCTGTTAAAAAAGGCAAGTATGATAAAAAAAATGCTTATATTAATTTTTCATTTCTTTTATATCTGAAAAAATGTTCCAAATTTAGGTCCTATTCTTTAACATTAACCGAAAACAGCCTTAAGGTATCCGACTACGTTCGGAACTGTAGTTTTGCAAAAGCGTATGAATGGATAATGTTTATGATATTTAGTGTCACTTATAATAGAAAACATGTATTAAATTGTTTTAAAAATATGTTATTACAGTAAAAAATTATTTGAATACAATATTTTGGCAAAAAATGAACTTAGAATTACCTTTTTTCAAAACATTCTCCTTCTATGGAAAATGCTTCTATACTAATAATGTTTTGCTTATATAAACCTGAAAGCATTTTTACAGACTCTGAAATAGGAGTTTGGAAATATATAGCTTAAAAGTGGATTTATCCATATTTTAGTACAAAAAGAGTGGAGAAATTTTAAGAAAAAAACACAGATAATTATTTCAGTAGGTAGTAACTCTGAAAATAATATGAATTTTCAAATAACCTAGTTCAGGCTCTCTGGAGAAATCTTAGCTTTATATAAGCAAAATATTATTATTATAGTAGCATTTTTCATCAAAGGAGAATGTTTTGAAAATAGGTAATCCTAAGTTAATGTTTTGCCAAAATATTCTATTTAAATAATTTTTTATTCCAATAATATTCTTAAAATAATTTTATACACATATTCTAATACAAATAACATTAAATATCTTGAAAATTGTTCATTTCTACGCTTTTTTAAATCACGATTCCGAACGTATTCGGGTACTTTAATGATGGTGCAAAAGAGTAACCTCCAGTGTGGGGGGGAGACAGGGGCAGGATTTTTGGATTTATAAAGTCTGACTGCAATCCTTTGCAAATAACGGCTTGGGGCCCAAACCTTGACCTTCCAGGGGGGCTAATACTCTTCGTTACGCCACTGGTGACCTCTCCTTTATTTGCATCTTTCTATTTAACTGGGGAAGGGCCATAGAACACTTTTAAACATTACATTGTTTTAATTCTATTCAAATAATTTGTACTAACCGAAGTGAGGAAATTGAAAGTATCAACTCCATGCAATATCAAAATTCTGTGTCCTCTAAGCATGTCAAAACACAGGGCAATTTTTTAAGAAATAGTTCGTAGGTTTTGATACAAAAATGGCATTTTAACGGTTTGAAGGGGGAAGAATATATATATATTAAATATTATGTACATATATCACACAAGGCGCACATATACATGCGCACACAAGGGGGGGGTTCTGAGGGTCCAGACCCCCCAAAGCCCTTGATGTTTTTCTGATTGATTATAATTCTAAGCATATAGTACGTAAAATTTAATTAAATATTTGTAATTAATGATTAATTTTATTAATTAATCATTATTATTTATTATTTATTCAATAATTAGCTTTTGACTGTGTTTTGTTCCCGAAAATCGACAAAATCAAAAGGAGCACAGTACAAGAATGGTGAACTTTCGCCCCCGGACTCCCCCTTGAAAAATTCCTGTGTGCGCTATTGATATATATATATATATATATATATATATATATATATATATATATATATATATATATATATATATAATATATATTTAAGAATGTATTCAAGAAAATATTCTTAATAATTCTAATCCCGAACGAAATATTTTGATACAAAATTGGGGATATTTGTAACTTTCTGCCTCTGCAACCAATTGAAAGAGAAACAACTTTAAATATTTTACATCAGGAGATTATTCAATACGACTTAAGGAATAATGTTCAAAGTATTGGATTTCGAAAGCTAATTAGGATCTCGTAGATTGATGTGTCTCGTTCTTCGGTTTGAAAGGAAATACTACGCTAATAACATCTCATTAACCATCGCTTTGATACTGTAATTCAATTAGAGTAATGATGTTAATGCTTTAGTGGTGTACTGAAAATATAGAATTCTTTCATGTTGGGTATTTAAATCTGTTTTATTATTTAATCGTTTTAGCTAAGGAGAGAAATTAAATTTTCTGGATATAAATATGGTATTTGAACTGTCAAAACGCCCTTATGTGTTAAAATTCAGGTTTCGGTAAATCTTTTATCTATAGATATTTATTTAAGGTATCCGACTACCCTAAAATCATGATTTTTTTTAAAAAATTGAATTTTTTTTATGATTTTATTTTACTGTCCATCTTATTAGCTTTATAAAAATACCAAGGTTTTTATTTTTCATTCACGGGAACAAAAACTGTAAGTATTTTAGTAAAAACGGATGCCATAACTTTACATAAGAACTTTTCGAAAAGTTCAAACGGGGACAGCGATTGCTGAAAAAGCTTTTAAAATAATTTGCTAAAATTTTCTCTGTGTATGTTCCGTATAACTGTAGAAGTGTTTTAACTTTGATATTTATCAATTTCTGTTTTATTACAAATTTTACAACTCTATGTGAATATAACCACTGTTTTTTCTTAAGGAATTTCATAGAATAACTGAGATAAAGTTCTCTAGTTTTTGTAAAAATTAAAATATCTCTTATCCTGAAGTTCATTTCAGAAATGAATAGCAAAGTAATGCATCACAATTGAAAAACAGAGAATTTGCTCATTTACTATTTGTACAAAGCGGGCCTCGTTTATATAATTTTTGTCAATTTTTACCCATTTATGTAGATACAATTTATTTTTCTCTACTTAATTTTTCGTCGTTTTTTCTTAAAATATACTAAATAAATCTAAAAACCACAAAAAATCAACCATATCTCCATTTTTTAAAAAAGAAAAGTTGTCGCAGATACCTTAAAACAGTAGTGGAACCTCAAATCTCGGGACATGGATCGGTACTGGTCCGTCCAAGGAACATTACATTTTTTCCCATTTTATTTATTGTGTATACTTATTTCGGTTTTTTGTACGACTTTCCAGGAAAATCACCTCATATTCCACGTTAAAATAAATTTATATTCATTTTTGGTTTAACTGTATTTTATTTTGAGGCATATTTAATTACAAAGACATTAAAATTATTGAGTCACATAAAGCAATCTAAAATTGAAATAATCAACGTACCCCTCTCAACGGACCTCGGTAAAATTATCAAACGTTAACCGGTTCGAAGCGATGCTGGAGCAGCACTGATTTAAAGGATTAAACGCATGATAAAGATCGTTGGATTTTTGCTACAAAATGAAAACTGAAGATAGGTTATATTTATATAACTTATGTGTAACAAAAGTCCAAAACTTAATTTAGAATACATATTTTATTATTTAATTTTTTAACTGTACTATTTCGTTGAGCGCTGATTTATTTGATATCGGAGTGCTACGTGCCAAGTTGTAGTTAATATTCGTCAAGATGGGCGATAGCATTACAATATGGTTACCTTGATATTTTATCGTATGTTAATGTAATTGCCATGGGGATGACGCATCTTATAGTTAATTTTTATTGTTTTTTTTCGTGGTAAACTTAATAATTTCAGATGTGATTTTAATTCGACTTTTTTAAAAGTTTATTCCTTTTCATTGCAATCATTCTTCGAGCTACTATTTCCGTCTTTTGTGCTATTTTCGAATACGGATATTTCTAATATTGGTGAGTACCAGGATATATTTTTTTAAAAAAAATAAAAGGGCTCTGCTTTTAATTATTGCGGCAAATTGCGTATTTCCTCATAAATTTCTTATTAAATAATGCAGTTTTTATGATCTTTTTCGATGAATTTCATTAAAAGAACTCGATGTTTTTGGAATATTGGTAGTTACTAGCAATTATTATTTTATATTCATTATTGATTAATTTTAATATATAATTATTTTATATATAATACAATATAATTATATAAAACAATTATTAATACATATTATATAATTTGATATTAATTATTGGTTGATATTGGTTATTTTCAATATAATCTTACCCTCTTTATTTGAAATATATTTCAATAGATTTCAAAGTAGTTTCTTAAAATCATTTTCCTGACGATTTGTTATAGCTAGGCCGCCATCTTGGATTCCATATCATTCGACAACAAGTGCTGCTTGGCGCCATTTCTTAATCGAACCAAATAGCGCTTGGACCTATTTTTTAATCGAACCAAACAGCACACTTAGCGCAAAGGGCTCCAATATCAAATTAGTTCCTTTCTAATATTAATTGTATATTGATTTATTTTTATATTAATGCAGCAGCAATTATAACAGCAATGTGTGAAAAGTTTTCGTATCCGACTAAGTTCAGATGAAAAGGCATATAAATGAATATTTCTTCTCAATTCCTACTATTAGCTTACACTCTATATACTTATGTATTTATCTTGTTAAAATTTTCAATCGCGTGCGTCAACAAAATACATTTTAAAGAGCTAGATTGAGCTGAAACTTTATATATACACGATTATTTTGAATGACAATACTGTAATTTAATTGTAATTAATAAAAACTAATTGAATAAAACTAATTATTCAAAGAATTACAAATATTGCCCCGTTGGCATCATTTTTGGTGTTTTAGCGACCCTTTTGGCGACTTGTGTGGAAACTTTAAAAGGTACTTTTCTCACATATTAAAGCTATTTGAGCTGAAATTTTCTATACGCTATTGTTTTGGGTGACAATACGATAATTTAACTATAATTAAATAAAATTAATTGACTAAAACTCATAATTTTAAGAATTACAGATACAGCCACGTTGGCTTCACTTTTAGCGACTTGGGTCAAAACTTGAAACGGTTTTTTTTCTCACGTTTTCAGGCATTCAGTTGAACTGAAATTTTATATACACGATTGTTTTGGATGACAATGTGATGCTTTAATGATAATTAATAAAAATTAATCACCACTTTATGTTGTGATTCCGTCACATGTATATACATATTTATATTATATAACTAACTATTTAATAAAAAGTAGCCAAAATAAACAAACTATACAAAGGTTGCTGGTTCGACCCAGGCTAGAGTCGATAAATTTTCTGAATGTGAAAATCGTAAGCACGAATGTTATAAGATTATGTGGCGCATAAAAGTTTCCTTGAGTATCAATTTCGCTCTGGTACTCTCCACAATATTTAACATCCGACGAGAGCTTGAATTAAAAACTAATTCAAGCATTCAAATTTAATAATGACACTGCCGTTAGATGGTGCCACCATGAAATGGCTCTCACATTTGGGAACTTGCCGTGTCTGCAAATGCTAAGTAACTAAAATGCTGACCCATTGGAGAAAAAAAACCTTGTACCTAAATCTTTATTTTACCGTTGTTTTATCCATTTTTTTTACTTTGTATAGTTGTGTTTGTGGAAATTTCCAAACTCTGAAAAGTTTTGATTTTAAATAAGTTTTTAGTAGTTTAATAAAAAGAATTTTAAAACGGAAATTTTCTTAGTAATATAGAAACTATACGAGGAATGGCATGATTCACATCGGGTAAGAACCGAGTTTCTTAAAAAAATATAGTTTAGAAGATTGCTAAATAAAAATGGCTGCTGTGCTTAAAATTTGCGTAATTTGCTTCTACTTAACTCTAGAACGTCCATCGGAGTCAATTTGATACTAAAGCCTGTTCAGTTTATTCACCTCTTCGCATTTTTGCAGGGAATTTGAAAATTTTTCGCGACTTTTAGTGATTTTCTGTTCTAATTACACAGTAAAAATCTTGTGACTAAGTTAATTAGGAGAAGTTTTGCAACTAAAAATACCTAGAACGTCCACTGGTAGGCAATTTATTGTCATTAATAGCTGTCATTCATCAATACTATGAGTAAGAAAAACTTCCCAAAGTACTATCACACATTTATTTGACGTTGAATGAACTGTTATTAGGTTAACAGTGAAACGAATCTTATGTTTTTAAAATTGATATATCTAACTGTTTCATTACATAGCGTTTGGGGTTATTTGCACATAAAAAAAATTCTTTGGATCTTCGAAACTTGTGCAGAGCAGACACCCTGAAACGATGGCTCGTAGAAAAGGTGTAAACTCTGGTGAAATTGCTAATTTATTGTGAGAGATTTCTGAGAATGAATCGGCTCTAATTTAGATTCCGATGAAGATACAAGATTGAGTGAAAGTAATGCGAAGAATCTGAAGAAACAACAGCTAGGGATTGCACAAATCGCATGATAGTAATGTTCCTGGCAGATTTGCGACTCGAAATGTTTTGTGACAAAGCAGCGGTTCAACAAGATTCGCGAAACATAATGTCAACGTCAGTTACTTATGATATAAAGGGTCATAAAATATTTTAATTTCATGAAGTAATATTAAAAAGTCTTAAAACTAAACTTTACTGAACAGCATATAGTCCTGCAATTATTTAGTTAAAACAATTGTTTTATGTATTTTATGTCGCGGTGTTAAATGACACTGGTAGACTTTTAAGGGTAATCGAATTCCCTGATGTTCTAGTGTTAATACTCCTCTTACTGGAATTATTTTTTTTAAAATAAAGATTAAAATACACACAATACATAATCGTATAGGCTGAAAAAATTGTTAGTTTTCCATTCCAATTTCATTTCAATCTATGAATTGCTTCAGAAAAATAATTTGAAGCTCTAAAGTGTTTCCTCTCAAGTAAAATGTTACTTTGTTTTTTTTTTTTTTGACTTGAGTTAACATCACTTGAGAGAAATACTAGAATTATCAATAAAGGGCCTTGTTATTTGGAACTGCAATCAAATAAAAAAGACAGCACTTTTGAAATAGTACATTCTTCACTCAATTTCGCATCGTCTCTCATGAGTATTGGTATTCTCCAATTAGCCACACTGGGGTTGGATTCGGGACTGGAGGACGTAGTTGAAACTGAGCACCTAAAAAGAATCTGTAATCGCAATTTAACTACAGACTTAAAGGATCTTTACAAATGGATCATGTATTCATTTTCAGAGTTCATCTCTGTCATATCTTAAAATAAAACTTCCGGTATTAATAGTGTGTGCAGATTTTTTTCGGCATTTGTTAAAATGTAGTCCACTTTTTAAGTCATTTAAATTTACAAAACTTTTCTTTGTTTTTTAGCAATCCTCTCAAGAAATTGATAATTGTTAGGGGCATCTGAATCAACTTACTTTCTGAATTAATTAGTAGGTGTGGAAACCTCGTGGTTATGGTCACGAACTCGTATCCATTGTGTCATGATTTCGAACCATGATGCCACTGAAAACGCGCCGTGTAGAGAATTTGATACATGTTAAATCCGTCGAGGCTCTAAGCCCTACCGTTAGCATGGTGTTGGTAATTGGAGTGTGGTTGACAGCTCTGATGATGTACCGCGTCATATTTGACCGAGGTACAAAATTACGAGGACCGTCGTCAATACTCCTCGTGCAACGTTAATCCACACTCTCACTCAATCTGCATAAATTAACTGTCAATAATTGACAGGTTAAAAAAGTATTTAGATTTTAACTACTCTTATATTTCAAATCATCAAAACCATCGGAATAGTTATGTTTTTATTTAATAAAAATTAGCGCAGAAAATTATTAATATTTTTATGTAACTGTCCTTCTTCAATGATATTCCTATGCCAAGGGAGTCAAGGGAAAAAAATTTCTTTACCATTTTAAAAAAATTCCTTGCTTAAATAAGACACAAATCAATTCCACAACACAGTATGTTAATAATTTTATCATTCACTTTATTACAAACTAAGAAACATAACCAGAAACAATAGTGAGAGCTGTTCCATGTACTGGTTTCAAAAGCACCCGACGCTGAACAGAGAAATACCCCACTTTGCGACGACTAATAGTGGGTGGGAGTTCCCATAAAAGCATTTATAACCTAAGTAGGACTTCTCACTCAATTAAGCATATACTTCACTCGTAAAGCGGTGCTCGTTCCCCTGAAAGTTCTTCAGGATCTAATGTTGGGAGTATTAACCGTATTAACTTCTCACAGGAGTTGAATGAGTAGCGATCTTTGACGGGGGCGATTAAAAGACGGATTATGATGGAGCAAATGCATTTAGAGTTTGTCCTTTTGTTGGGTAAGCATTCGATGACATTTACAGTTCCGTTTTGAAAGGTTTTGTGAATTTGGAACTTATTTTAATACGTTTTGAATTACTTATTGCATTTCGTACTCAATTATTAGAATATATTCGCAAATGAATATTTCGTTTTGAAATTTGTGCAAATGTGTTATTAAAAAACTGCACAGAAAAGAAGATTCAAATTTGACCAATGTTGAAAAAATATTCACTGGCGTACAGATCAGCGGTTCTTAAACTTTCGATCACCGCGGCCCTTCTTTATGTAAAAGCCTGCCATCGCCCCCCCCCGTCCAAGATTTTTAACACATCTCCCTAACCCCCAACACATAGCTGAGTGATTTAAAGGTTCCTCAAGATTTCTAAGCATGCCTCTGCTACTTGTACAGAATTTAATGCTTCTTTCATTTCCTTCAAGAAAACTGTAAACATCTAATTAAAAATATTACGAAATACTAATTAATAAATAATAAAAAAAATTAAGTCAATTCTTACTTTGAATGGATGCATAGAAAGTATTTTATTAGCGATTGAAAATTTGAACGATATAAATATATATACAGAGAGAGAGAGAGAGTGAACTAATAGAAGGAATTGAAAAAAGAGCATGTGTGATTTGTCTGCATTGTTGTAAAAATGCACA
Organism: Trichonephila clavipes; assembly: GCA_019973935.1. Lineage (NCBI taxonomy): Eukaryota > Metazoa > Arthropoda > Arachnida > Araneae > Nephilidae > Trichonephila > Trichonephila clavipes. The sequence continues at coordinate 88,955 of BMAU01021379.1, forward strand.
CCCGGTTTGGCTATTATGGCTGAAAAATCGGTTTTCAACATCCACTTTTGTCATTGTTTTAGCAGTTACATTATTACAACAATGGAGACGAATCTAAGTTAAATTAATGAATTAATACACTCAGGAACATTGAAAATAGCGACCCAAGAAGAAAGCATTGGATTGAAATGAAATTTAATACACATAATGACACAGATGAGAGATTCACTTGATCTCAAAAACAAGACAATTAAACGAATACAGGGTGTGCAACAACACAAATACTGGGCAACTTTAATAGCGCGTTGGACCACCTCCAGCTGCAATACATGCCGCCACACGGTCCGGCATTGAGTTGATTAGACACCTTATGTTGTCTGAGGCAGATGGGCCCACAAATTTTGAACAGCCGTTTTAGCTGATCCCCACACGTGCTCTATAGGGGACAAATCAGGGGAGCTAAAAATGACGTAGGAAGTCATGAGCAACTCTTGCTGTATGCAGATGAGCATTATCTTGCTGGAAATTTGCCCCTGGGTGAGACCCTCTAGGAAAAGTCCTACATGGGGTCGAACGTAACGTTGGCCCGTGAAGGTTCCACGTAGCATCACAATTAAAGTGGACCGGCTATCATAGGCTATGGCCCCCCAGACCATTACACCAGCTGTGCGGGCAGTGTGACGTAGAACAGTGTGGGGGAAATTGTACCGTTCACCAGGGCGCATTCACACCTATACACGTTTATCATCTGTCCCCAAAACAAACCGGGATTCCTCACTAAACACAACCTTTTGCAAATCTGTGACATTCCACATTGATCTGGCTTGGCACCACTGTAGACGCAGTTGCTGATGTTCCGGTGTTAAAGGCAGTGCACGGAAAGGGTGCTTGGATTTAAGATTTGCTTCTGCAAGGTGTCTGGAAATTGTTTGTGGAACAATTGCTATGCCTACGTCTGCTCCTATCGTTGAACGAGTCACTGTGGGGTCCACAAGTGCTTGCCGCACGATTCTTCGATCCCTCTTCTCGTGGTCTTTCTGGTCACTCCCGACCCGGTTTTCCGCTCGTGGGTACCTTCTCGTGTCCACTGCTCCCAACAATTTCTAACGGCTCACTCCGAAAGATCCACCTGGCCAGCAATACGGTGCGTCGACCAGCCTGCAGTTTTCATCCCGATGATCAGGCCTCTCCCAAACTCGCTTAACTGTGAGAAATGTCTTCTAGCACGTTTACCTGGCATTTTTCGCTTACCAATGTCTTCCTACAATCGGCGGGTAATCGTCACGTTTATGAATCTTCGAATTTGCGCTGGCTTATATAGCACCCTCTTCCTGATTGTAGCGCCACCTCAGCGTATATGAGCATGTGTATTGGCACAAAACTTGGGTCATTTGCATATCACATTACGCTGTACTTATTTACAAAGTTTCGCGATTGTACTTAGCTTCCTTCTTGGGTCGCTATTTTCAATGTTCCTGAGTGTATTTGAAAAAACTATATTAAAGTCAAGTGTCATCTACTGCAAGTTTAAAAAATTCATTTGAATTTGAGTGGGTGAATAGAAAATATTTTATTAACGATTGAAAATTTGAACATCTTGAACATATATATATATATATATATATATATATATATATATATATATATATACATGCATAGAGAGAGTGAGCTAATTGCAGGAATTGAAAAAGTAAAAGAAATAATATTCTTTATCAAAATGTATATGTTCTGGTTTTTCATTGAGGACAATATAGTGATCTAATCTAAAATGGCATATCTGTTAATTTTTCCGCAAGGCCTTTCAGAGCCTGTAAATCTTAACGTTAAATGAGATACCTTTATGGATGACCTAGAAAGACGCTGGGGACCTCTGGGGATCCGATGACCACAGTTTAAGAACCTCTGGTATAAATGGAGAGAAAAGTAAGTAATCAATTACTTTTTATGTTAAGCATTGCCACAAAGAGAATAAAATTTAGGCATTTGAGTTTTTTTAGCGTAAAAAGTCAAAGTAAATTTTGCTAACACTATATCTACAACATTATGATTTGTTGCAGTTTTTTCAAGCATTATTCTTTTTCTTTGGATCACTACATTGAACATAAACAAAATACTCAACTTTAGGAAATTTAATCCATTATAGCTAATTAATTAATTAAAAATAATCAACTGTAAAATTAATTATATACACTGTTCACTTAAAATAAATAGTCAAATCGTTTTCTAAGGTCTTCATTAACATACAAAAAAAATAAAGCACCAACTAATTTTTCGGGACAAATGTGGAAATCTTCACAATCCGCTGAAAACGTCGTAATCTGAAAATGCAATTTCTATTAAAAACTATTTGACTTCCCCGCTGAAATACTTATCATAGAACCCATACTGCCATATATCTTGAAAGAGTGGATTTCAAAGAATATTTCTGCTAAGTATCGCTAGAATATTCGTAAAAATGATTATTCCATGTAATTATAAAGTGAGTGGTACTTATAATTACCGTTGGTAGAAAAAGCGTTAAAGAAATCTTAGTATTGTAGCACCTTTAAATATTTTTTGCGATGGGGAGACATACTAAATAATTCCAACAAAAAAGACCATCAGGTACATCTTCTTTAGTATTAATTTCTTGTAAACCTATAGGCTGTCGAAGTTACAATGTAAGATAAAGAAAAAGATGGGAAAAAACTTAGATCAGAGTGACTGCATGGTGAAACCGATAAAGAGAGCAGGAGTTATGAAATATTGCACTGTATATTGTACTTTTCAATGCTCAGTACTCATTTATCAATACTCATCGATTTTGTGTGGTTTCATATATTCTTTAAAATAATTTTATATATTTTGAGTCTAAAACTATTTAAGGTATCCGACTACGTTCGGAACCGTGATTTAAAAAAACACTTAAATGGATAGTTATTTGATATTTAGTGTCATTCAGATTAGAGTATATGTATAAAATTGTTTTAAGGACATTTTGTCAAAAACAAATATTTAAATACTATATTTTGGCAAAAAATTAACTTAGAATAAACTTTTTTCAAAATGTTCTCCTTTTGTAAAAAATGCTTCTATTATAATAATATTTTGCCTGTATATAGCTCAGATCTCTTTACAGAGGGCTCAACTATGATTTTTGGAAAAATTTATATTATTTTCAGAGTTACAACCAATTGAAACAATTATCGGCGTTTTTTTTTTCTTAAAATTGTTCCCTTGTGTTGTCGTAAAATATGGATAAACACACTTCTAAGTTATATATTTCAAAAATTCTAGTTGAGTCTCTGAAGAGAGGTTTGAGCTATTACAGGCAAAATATTATTATAATAGAAGCATTTTCCATAGAAGAACATTTTGAAAAAAATTCTAAGTTCATTTTTTGCCAAAATATTGTATTTAAATATTTATTGTCAAAATGTCCTTAAAATAATTGTATACATGTATTCTAATCTAAGTGACACAAAATATCATGAAAATTATCCATTTATGCAGTTTTGCAAAATCACGGTTCCAAACGTAGTCGGATACCTTAACCAAAATTAGGTCTTTTTAGTTGTTTTTTTTTTAATTCAACCCCTTTATGGCAATATTAAATTTCGAAATTAGTCTTTAATTATATTTCTTCACGTCTTCATATCATAAAATATTGTTTTTTCCATTTATAGAGATTGGTTCCGATTAGTAATAAATATCTTTTCCATATTACCGCGATCAACCCTACAATACAGCCGTTCATGCTTTTTTTAATAAAAATTTTAAAAATCTGTTAAAATAATAAAAAAATATCTTAATGATCTTAGTGAATTAAAGTAAAATTGTCATAAAAAATTAAACATTTTTTTTACCAATCCACTAATGTATTGTTTTTATTTATATAATATCAAGAAACCAAAAAATGTAATTGAAAATCAAGTGAAATTATTCAAAATATCAAGATGGTTGCGAAGATGCTATTTTTCTTTTAATATATTTGTGCTTATTTTTTCCCTTTTCTTTTATCTATCTTTTTTTTCAATTCCTATTTTTATTAGTTCACTCTCTCCCTATATATATATATATATATATATATATATATATATATATATATATATATATATATATATATATATATATAACTTGTTTAAGTTTTTAATCGTTAATGAAATACTTTTTATTCATCCACTGAAGTTCAAATACATTTTTTAAGCTTCTACTGGGAGACACTTGATGTTAATAGAGATTTTTTTTCAAATATTAATTTATTAATTAAATTTAATTAACTAAAATAAAAATTTCTTTGTTGAATTTCTAGGAATTGACTTAATTTTTTTTATATTACCTGTTTATTTTTTATTTCTTAATTTAGATTTCTTATTCACATGCTTTCAGGTAAACGGTTTTCATATATGAGTGGAAAGAAATCATTGTGTTTGTGTTTCTTGTATTCTTTTGATTCAAGATCAAGTTTCTTTATAAACAAAAGGTGTATGTCTAAATTAGGACTTTTTGTAAGACTACAACTGTATTTTTAGTTTTAAATATACATTATACTGTAGTATTTTTGTCGTAAATACCACAAATATAATTTTAATCTACAGTGTGCTTCTTACATATTAAGAGGGGTGTTTAAATGTAATGCTAATGCTTTTTACTTCTCTTTTTTGTCTGATTTCACCAGTAATGAATATAATTTTCAAAAATATTTTACAGCAATTAAAAGTTAAACTTCTTAAAGATAAAAAAATAAAAACTCATAAAAAGTAAACTCTCATTTCTTGATATGTATTCCTTCAATTTGGACCCTAAAAAAAGCGAAAAATAGTGTCTTATTAATCTGAATTTATATGCTGCTGTGAGACGTCATTTTTGTCTCTACAATGTTAATCTATTTTTTTTTCTTATTTTGGCATCTATTTTTTAAATTCTTTTTCTCATTCTATACTAAATATTTTCGAGTTAATGTGTAAAAAATAAATTAGGAACATGTAAAATTATATATTCTATATTAAGACTTTTTATAAAAATCTGAAATTGTTTTTTCTGATACTGAATAAAATTTGATATTAAATTTAATTAAATATTTTAATTAAACTTCTAGTATCTGTATTTAAATAACAGACCAAAGTTTTATGGAATAAAAGTACTCAACACCTACATAACATAGGATATTTTTAGTAGTCCTTATTAAAAGATAAGAACAATTACTCAAATAAATTGGATACTTATATATTTTTAATATAATTCCAATTAATTGTATGTGGAGTTAATTAAGTAATTAAAATGGCTGAATTATACACGATTAATAATTGTGTAAGACTAATTAATACTAAGATTTTGATATATAATAACTTTTTATTCCAAGAATAATTATAGCATATAATTAAAATTATTTGTGACTTTTAAAATTAGTTTGTAACATTATTACCAAGGGAAGATTGAAGAGAAAATTTGTAAAATGATCGCTGCATTTTTTTTGGTGGGGGAACACATTTTCTTCGTAATGAAGATTAGATTATTTTTGCACGATTTCTATATTTTCTCAGTTTTAATTATTCTAAAAATAATACCTTACTTTATATATAATAGATGAATTAAAATTTTTAGTAATTCTTTTAGTAATAAATCGAGAGTATATTTTTGACTAGTATTCGAATTTTAGTTTTAAATAATAATTAAATTAATGATTTTATAACAATGTATAACCACAAAGTGGTAAAATATTTTGTAACATTATACTTCAGTATTATTTCATGAGCATCAGGAGGTTTAAAATAGCATACTTCATTCAAAACAAGTAATTAATTGATAATTATTCTTTCATAGAGTTGAAGAAATGTGAAGATAAAATAAAAGCTTAATTTTCAATCATTAATAAAATACTATCTAATCATCCATTTAAGTTCAAATACATTTTTTTAAACTTGTAGGGGATGACACTGGATGTTAATGCAGTTTTTTTTCCAAATATTAAAATATTATATTAATTCATTAATCTATTTTATTTCTTAATTTTAAATTTACTCTGAAATATTTCTGTTGAAGTTGCAACTCTCTAAAACAGATGTATTCGGTGCGTTTTTCTTAACACAGCAGGAATTGACTTTATTTTATATATATAAATATATATATATATATATATATATATATATATATATATATATATATATATATATATATATATATATATATATATAAAGTTCATGTTAAAGAAATATTTAAAATTATTTGCGGCAGATTGACAGAAGAAATGATGTGTTTTATTTCAAAATGATTTTCGTCGTTATATATCTTAACTTATTTATACACGGTTATTCATAATATCCTCCAAAGTTTCGGAGAGTTGCAGTAAAAAAACAAAGACGAATAAAATAAAAAATAATACATAAAAGAATACTGAAAGTATTCAAGTTTTATTTATATACACTGGCCTCAAAAAGTTAAGGTACAACATGTTTTTCGAAGCTCACCATAAAAAAAATGGCAGTAACAATAAAATGCATAGTTTACATGAATGATAATAACGAACTTTAAAAACATTAATGCAAAAACGATTGCTACAACTTTTATTTTATAGAAAAGAACGTATATTTATGAGTGAGAGAAAAATATGCAAATATCAAGCTTTCGTACTTTTGTGTGTAAGTTGTGTTGATTTTCAACAGTTGTTGGCAGTTTCGGTGACAATAGTCAATAGAGTTTAGAAAATGTCTCAGAGACGTCGTTTACCCAATTCGTTAAGGTGGCGGGCAGTTGGATGAATGGAAATGGGATTGTCGCAGGCTGATGCTGCTAGACGTCTCAATGTGTCTCGTAGTGTTGTTCAGCGACTTTGGGATCAATACCAATCCGAAGATTCTGTGTCCAGAAGACCTGTTCCAGGCCGACCACCAGCTACAACACCTGCAGAAGACCGTTTTCTAGCTCTTTCGGCACGAAGGAGAAGAACCACTACTGTGCCGCAGCTCGTTGCAGACCACTTTCAAGCGTCAGGAAGAAGAATCTCCGCTACTACGGTGCGAAATCGTATTCTCAATGCAGGTCTGTATGCAAGAAGACCAGTTGTGTGCGTTCCCCTCAACGGACGACAGCGAAGGAACCGCTTATGCTGGGCAAGAGAACATGTTTCTTGGACACAGCAACAATGGGCTTCTGTGCTGTTCACAGACGAGTCAAGATTTACAATGGAGAGTGATTCAGGGCGTCTACTGATCTGGAGGGAACAGCGCACTAGATACCATCAATCCATCACTGTTGAAAGACACATTTATAGAGGTGGTGGAATCCTGGTTTGGGCAGGGATCTCGCTCGGTGGCCACACTGACCTGCATGTGTTCCATGGAGGAACCGTAACTGGTCTTAGATATCGGGATGAGACCCTTGATCCATATGTCCGCCCATATGCTGCTGCTATTGGTAACGACTTCATTCTGATGGATGATAATGCACGACCTCACCGAGCTCGGATTGTTGAGGAGTACCTGGAGGATCACGGTTTGGAACGAATGGAATGGCCAGCTCGATCTCCAGACCTGAATCCGATAGAACATCTTTGGGACTATCTTGGCAGAGAGATTGCTGCCTTAAATCCTCCTCAAGGTCGTTACATGAGCTGAAACAAGGCTTACTCTGTGTCTGGTCTTCGCTTCCTATTCCGGTGTCCGACAACTTAATAAACAGCATGGGAAATCGATGCCGCCAATGCATTCAAGTTAGGGGTGGACACATTCCTTATTAGAACCCATTTTTGTATTGTTTTTATGCCATTTTACCACATAACACTGTGATGTGCTGTTTTCTCCAAGAAAGGACTTTTCCGCAGAGATTGCTTTTTTGTTATAAATCGTTTTTGCAATACACTTATACAAATTTCTATGACGCATTCAATAAAAAACTATTTAATGCACATATCCTCCAAAATTTTGTTTCTACATTCATTCATTTGCAAATTAGACACAAAAACCCGGTTGTACCTTAACTTTTTGAGGCCAGTGTATTTTACAAGCGTTCTATATGCATACCCTTGGTCACACGGCATACAGTAATGCCATAGTCCAGTGCCTACCTCACTCTAGTCAAGATAGTGTTATTTACATTATTGATAGCACGTCTTATCCTTTCGTGCAAATGTGCCACATCACACGGGAAAAGAGGTACGAAAACTTAAATTTTATGTATGGATATTAAAGAAAGGATAACACTGTCTGTAACGTTGATAGTACTATGTTAAGTAGTGTGCTATAAACTCTTAATTATCGAGTTGATGTACGCCGTGTGACTAAGGGTTCACATTCAGAGCACTTTAGAGTCATCACCGGAAATGATTAACTGCAGGCTCACCTGTTTAAGATTGGCCTGGTTGATTCACCGCTCTTCCATCTCCGTAAATCTGAGCCAGTGATTGAGGAGCATCTATTTGATTGCTCCTCTCTACTCCATGTTCTCTCGCAAAACATTTAAGGAGTAATCCTTTCTGTTAGCGAAACATCTGCATTATACTAGATGGCAAGACACGTTATATCCGAGACTACATTGGCGGATGTAATTTGAACATACAGAGCACCTGTAAAATATGAAGTTAAAGATAGAATTTTTCTGTATTCTTTCATATGTTCTTATTTGTCGCATTCGTCTTAAATTTTTTAGAACTACACCTCAGACAAAATTATAAATAACCTTGTATTACATTTTAGAAATTTTCCCCCAAAAGGCTGTATACTAGCAACTAAGCTTTTGAAGACACGGCAATTTTCCAAACGTGAAGTCATTTTATTGGTGGCACCATCTAAGGTGGCTTCCGCTACCAAATTGTGACGTTTGAATTTTATTCAGGCCAAATATTCCCGTGATTTAACTTTGCCGAGAGTACCAGAGCCAAATTGATACTCAAGGGATTTTTTGCCTGCCACATAAAATATGACATGCGTGTTTCCGATTTTCGCATCCAGAAAATCTATCGACTCCAGCCAGGGTCGAACAAGAAACCTTAGGTTTATAAAAAGGGTACGATACATTTAAGCTAACGGAACCGACATATTTTAGTAATCGACATCACTTACGTACGTTTTTTATTCAATTACTAATATTAGTTCCCTCGCTTTCTCTCTCTCTCTATTTATATATGTATAAATTATTTTGTACATCAGCTGTTCTATGTCAGCAATGTTTATAATACTGAGGCATTCATTTTTTAATTTTTAATTTCGATTGTTCATGCGTCCTTCATTGTAAGATTTCCTTACTGTGTATCTGTGTTTTCCGATTATCTCTCGTTTGTAGAGAATTAGACTATATATATATATATATATATACATAAAATATATCTTGTTCAAATTTTCAATCGTTAATCAAGTACTTTCTATTCATTCATTCAAGTTTAAATACATTTTTTCTTACTTCTAGTAGATGGCACTTGATGTTAATACAGTTTCTTTTTCAAATACTAATTCATGAAATCTATTTAATTAATCAATAAGTAGTAACAAAGAAATATAAGAGCTCAACAGTACAATAGTCTCCTATAAGAAAAATAATAGTCCATATAAAAACGAAAATCACTCGTTGAGTCCTTGTAGCGCAACGGAAAGCGCGTTGGACTTCTATTCCAAAAGTGGTGGGTTCGAATCGCACTTGGGATGAACAAATTTCTGAGAAAGTGGTTTCTTTTTTACTACACTATTTTACCAGAATAATTAAATTTAGTTAATTAATAAATAGGAAAAAAACCAAAACTCAATAGTCCAACACGCTATATAGAAAGGAAAATGGAAAATTACATGGAAAATCGCTTTCTTCTATGTCATTTAATATTGTGATTCTGTCATATGCATATACATATTTATATTAATTGTAACTACTTAACAAACAGTACCTAAATAAAATTCTGCTTTGTTGACCCATGTAGGAATTCTGTGGCTCAATTTTTTTTCCTATTACTTGTTTTTTTCTTTTTTCGAATATGCACATTCTATAATGTAAAAAAATGTATTACACTAAAGATAAAGTTTGAAAGATCAATTACCTTATTCTCTTCTATATCTTTATCTTTAATTTGTTTATGAATAATGTGTATGCTTCGGGGGAGGGAGGGATATCGTTGCAAAACATGTGTTCAGCCTACCCGCATACTCTATGGCTCATGTACTTCAAAGCACTGGAGCACCCCCCTCCCCACACACCTAAATGAGCCTTTTGAATAATTAAAGTTCAATGTAATAAAACAAAACAAAAAAAAACCTATTTTGTTTAATTTGGTTTAAAAATATGAAGCATAGTGTTTATTTAATAAATTCGACAACATTTTTCAATTTTAACCCAAAGTATCTCTTAAAGAGATATTGAAAATCCCATTCCTATTCATTAAAATATCCCAAAGGACAAAATAATATAAATTTAGCAATATGTATTTTTATAAATTGATAAATGCCGAAGATAAAATATCGAAGAAAGACATCAAGCATTAGTGGTCTTGTTTTTGGTTCATCTAATTTCGCAATTCCTGCAATATATTTTCATTAATTTGGTAATCTAACAGATTAGATTCAATTTCGTTGTTACTATTTACTTAAGGGTAAATGAATAATGAAAACCACTTCAAAACGATTGCATATGCTGCTATCGCATTTATTAAGAAATTGATGATTTTATTTGAGATTAAGATTAATATTTCTTCAAGAAATACAAATAAAAAATTTCAGTATTTTTCTATTCCTACTATTATATGGTTCACAAACACGCATTCCTCCTATATATATATTTATATACATATATATACATATATACATATATATATATACATACATATATATATATATATACATATATATATATATATATATATACATATATACATATACATATATACATATACATATATACATATATATATATATATACATATATACATATATATATATATATATATACATATATATACATATATACATATACATATATATATATATATATATATATATATATATATACATAAATATATATATATATCTTGTTCAAATTTTCAAACGTTAATAAAAATACTTTTTTTTATTCGTTCACTCATGTTCAAATGCATTTTTTTAAACTTGTAGTGGATGATACTTGATGTTAATACAGTTTTTTCAAATATCAATTAATGAATTAAATTTAATTAATGAATAAACAGTAACAAGCAAAAATGATAGTCCAACACCATTTATAAAAAGTAAAATCACTCGTTGTGTCCCTGAATCGCAATGCATAGAACGTTGGACTTCTAATTTAAAGGGAGTGGGCTCGAACCTGCATGGGATGACATAATATCTGAGAATGTGACATAAGAATGAATAAATAGTAACAAAGAAAAATAATAGTCCAACACCATATATAGAAAGGAAAATCGCTGTTTATTTGACCTCTTAATTTTGTGACTCTGTCATATGTGTATACATACATTTATATTAATTGTAATTATTTGATAAAAAATAACTATAAAATAAAATTTTTTTGTTGAGACCTAAGTAGGAATTCATTTTAAAGTTTTTTTATTATATTACTTGTTTATTTTAAAGTATAAAGTAAGATTAAGGATTTCTAATTTCCAAATTTATTCATCTGAACATTTACCTTATTTATTCGAATCTAAGCTACCATCGATTCTAAGCCACACCCCAAATTCTTAATAAGTTTTTGTGAAAAATATTGCAGAATGGTTTATTGATATCCAATTTTATAAAATTCAAATAATTTTAAATTGAGAACTAAAATAAAAATTAAATAGTTGATTACCTTACCTGTATTTAAAATTTTTGAATACATTCATGAACCTGTAATTGCTCTAATTACATCAAATGGCTGATAATACCCAACCCAAACAAGGACAGTTGGGATCTTTAACATGATGCATAAACATACGACATGGACGTTGTCGATTTTTTGCATCATGAAAATCCACCGACTTGGTCTGGAGTCGGACACGCAAACTTGGGCGTACAAGGCCAGTACCTCCATCCAGCTGGCTTTGAGATACGTAGGCTGTTCAATAAGTAATAAGACTAATTTTTCTGCCACAAAACCACTCATCGGAATGTTAATTTCGGTGGCATAAGAAAAGTCTGTTGTCTGTATTAACGAAAGCTACCGTTAGATTGCGTGTACGGACTCGTATTCTTGAGTATCACGTGATCGAACTGAAGCCTGTTTGTGGGCGCCTACGAGACGTGCACAGTTGTCAAAATGGAAGAAAAATCTGCAAAAATCAGCATCGAAGACCTTTGATATGATACGGTATGATTAAAGGCTGGAACAGGAAGGCAACATTATCTTAAAACGCTTTATCACAGTAGACGAAGCTTGGTTGTATTACTATGATCCAACCATAAAACAACAAAGCAGTGAATGGAAACATCCCCCCATCTTCACCTACTCTCAAGAAATCAAAAACTGTGAAACCTGCAGGTAAATTTATGATCATATGTTTTTATTATGAAGGAATTGTGTATCAACACGATGTCGAACCCGGTACTACCGTAAACAACTCGTGCTACTCGAATGTCCGGCGAACAATGGTACAGTACGTTAAGAGGAAACGCCCATTGCTTCGAAATGGCTTCCTGTTGCACCATGACAGGAATATTGCTCTTGTTGCATACTCTATGTTTCGCAGCAGAACAACGTAGAGATTTTACCACACCCTCCATCCAGTCCTGATAGAACTCCATGCGATGTCTGGCTGTTTCCTCAACTTAAGAAACCATTACGAGGCAAACGTTTTGCTAGCAACAAAGCATGTGTAAAGGCTGTGTAGGTGGTTTTGAAACAGCTCTCACAAAATGGACTTTTACATGTTTTTAAGAAGTGGACTGAACTTTGAGATAAATGCATGACGTACCACGGAAGTTATTTTGAAAAAAAAACATGCAAATGATGATGATTAAAGGTATTCTGTTGTTTTTTATAATTTGAGTCTTATTACTTATTGAACAGCCTCCGTATTAGTGACCTTTTTATTTGGACCTAAAGGTTCAGTCACCACTCAACCAATAAATTGCTAAACCAGGGGTATTCAACCTTTTTTCCCCTCTAGGTTGCATACATATGGCAGATATTGCACGCGGACTGCAACATGAGGATTAATGGAAAAAACTTTATAAGGCAAGGCAATGTTTATCTGACACTTATAATGTGGAAAATTGGTCAAATATTAAAACTCATTTTTTTGTTTTTAATACTATACGGATCTCCATCAAAAACACACGCCGAATTTTTTTGGAGGGGGGGGTATGCATTTTTTACTGAGTTGTGAAGTAGATTCGTTTTCCGCACACCCATGACCCATTGCCATTGTTGTACAAACAAAGCTGCTATATCGTTTGATATTTTGTCTTTTCATAAAACCTCTCTTATTTTTTTTCCAAATAATTTATTAAGAGCAGAGTGGCAGCAAAAGTTTTTGTCTGAATTCCAGACTGAAATCAGTATTATTTCTTTTTATAATTTAAACTTAACTTTACCTATAAAATATCACTACTCCAGTTCAGTTCTCTATTTCACTGTTATTTGTTATCACTACATGTAACAGTTACTAATAAATATACAAACAAACTCTTGCACTTCATAACCATGTGACATCAACAGCAAATTTGGTAGATTTGATTGATTGATTAATAGAATTTCTAGCTAAATTTTTAATCCTTTTTCTTAAATAACTGAATTTCTTAATGCAATGGGCCATGAACGAGGAAACCGAAAAGCCTGGTGGGACACATGCTGCCCGCGAGCTGCCAGTTGAGTATCTCTGCTCTAAGCACTATGCCGCATTTCTAATAAGGGGAGCATAACAAAGAAATTTTTTCCCACCATTAATAAGAGACTATCATGTCATAATTTTTACACTAACTACAAATTAACCCAATTTCTCACTGGTCACGGTAATTTCAAAAGCTACCTGAACAAATTTAATTTAGCTCCTTCATCTTTCTGTGACTGTAATATTGGTGGCGAGGAAAACGTAGAACATGTGATCCTTCTGTGTTCCAAGTATGTCAGAGAGAGAAAGATCATAAGACTGGCGTTCAAGAGACTTAACATTAATTGGCCACTGAATTTTCACCAATTTCTTTCCACCAGAAGTGCTTTCAATAATTTCTGTAAATTTGTTGTAACTGTTTGTAATCCTTCTTAACTTCTTTTTTTTAATTGTTTATTTCCCTTGAATGTGTGTTTAATACTTACTTCTGTAAGCCCCGTGAGATACTTTGTGGTGCACGGGGATTTTATAATGGTTTTCAATAAAAAAAAAAAAATTCCAGAACCCGGAAAAATGTTGAGCATACTTTGTGCTTGTTCCCCTTTTACAACGTGACACATCGACTTCTCTTAATTGGTCTTTGCACCTGAATTGGGACAGCTTCTGGGCTTCAGTTCATCGCTGTTCTACTACCTGCATGTAATCGATCCTCAATCCATTTACTCTGGCTAAAAATGGAATTCTACATTTTCCGCGCATTAAGAAGAAGAAACGGCAGAAAGAAAATTTATGGCTACATGATTATCGGAAAATTTACTTTTTCACTCCACTGAGCATTGCTTTATGGAAATAACTTGATTTATAAATAGTTCTGTCTATAAATAGTAACTGGAAAGACTTCTTTAAAAAAAATTACCTTTATGCTGCGTTAGAATGCTAATGGGATGAACAGAGAATAATTGACTGTAATGTTACTTTTCTTGTGAAGAGAATGTGGTTGCGAGAATATTGGAAGAAAAATTCGGACTGGTAATTGGTTTCTGTAGATTTTATTTCTAGGATTTCATTATTAATTAGCAGTTTTTCATTCGACTTTGTTATGGCTAATTAATGTTTCGTTGTTCGATAATTAATAGGAAATCATCATTTTCATTAAATGGGCTGCAAAGCTGAAAAATTTTAAGCCAGTATAATTAATAAAAATTAAAGTTTTTGTTGCATTTATTTATAATTGATATATTCCATTGTAATTTTTTTCTTTTTGAACTAATTTAAGAATTAAATATCATGATGGAAGTATATTTAAAAAAAGTGTGTCTACATTATTTTTTAAATAAATTATACAAGCATACTTTAAATTTAAATGATTTGCTTCAATTTAATACCGTAAATTTATAATATAATTTCATTAACTCTGCATTAAGGGAATAGACTGCGTTAGAATTTACACAAAGAACGAATTTATTTAGAATAATTCCAGTTCAAAAATACTACTTCGGATTTTCCTTCTTTCTTTTTATATTTCCTTCATAGGAAATTAAAAATATTTGCATAATTTTTTTATGTTTGAATTAATAACAGCTCCTATATTATATATATATATATATATATATATATATATATATATATAATATTATATTTTTATTGTTTTGTGTTCCTCCCACATTTAGATAAACATAGACCTAATTTTCAATAGAGTTTTGTTTTTCTATTATGTCGAAAATTTCGGGTGACGGGGAAGGTTGGATCCATAAAGCAATGCTTTACACTATTTCACTGCCCAAATCAGTGACAGCTTTAGAAATCATAATAGTTCTACATTTTAGTCCAATGATTCTTTCGATTTTTACAATTTTAATTGATTATTATCTCAGATTCTTGGAAATTCTGTTATTCTCAAATCTTACTAGGTTATTATTTTGAATCATTTATTTTATTCATATATATATTAGTCCAAATTCCAGGAGGAAAGTAGAACATCCAAATAATTAAGAGTTCAAAATGGCTGCTAGTAGATAGTAATCTCAAAACCATTTCTAAAACTATAACGGAATAATATAAAGCAACACTAGATAACTTTTAATACTAGTTTCCATATATCTTTGAAATTATTTCATTATTTTTTCAACTTTTTTTTATTTTTTAAATATATTTAATAAACTTTTAATGTCTAAAGACTGCGTCGTTACAAGTTTTGTAAAAGTAAATATATAACATTATTTTAGAAAAGCAAATTCATTTTATGCACTTGTTCTATCATTAATTCTCAAACAAATACAATTATAAATATGTTGTATTTCACCATTTGAATTTAGAAAGAAAAAAAGAACTTTAATAAATCATTCGCTGGTAACACAATACTGCTGTCAATATAACAAGAAGTGTTATTTTTTTTCTTTATATACCAAGAAAATAACTTTGTAACTTCTAATCAAATCTTATCAAAAGAATTCCATGTGCACGTCTTTTTATCAAAAATACACATTGCCTTTATTTCTAATTCATCACATAAACCAACCATTATCTGAATTGTCCCTTCTGATTTTTTACCCGCCAACAACCTGACAATGTGGAAAATTCGATTAATAATTCCCAATCTGACGGCTTCCTCTGAAAAACTTCCCAAAAGATATTAATCGGAATAAGTCTGAATCTTACAAATTTGCGTTCGAAAAGAACATTCCACTAATGTTTGTCAAAGAAATATTTTTTAAAAAGCACTTAATTACGTAGGTGATATATGCCTTCGAGTTTTCAAGCTAATCGAATTTCCAGGGAAAAGTCTCCATTTTTCTGCGCCGATCGTGCTTGTTAAACCCCACTTAAAACCTTAACCTTTGTCCTTTAGGCCTTGTTTTAAGAGAAATCGAATTTAAGGCTCTTCAGCCTCAAATTTGATTCATCGATGGGGTTTACGACATGCGAGTTTGAAAGTTTAACGCAATTTGCATGTGATTTTCGAACAGTCTTGTATTTTACACTCACGCTATTTTTGCGAAAACTAATAGGAGGTAAGAATGTGGAGAGAAGGAACTGCACCAAATACTCAACAATGCTACTTTTCTTTGTTTACTAATTTGTTTCGTAAGTTGTTTACGCAGCATTTGGAGGCTTTCTTTAATTTTTCCTTTATAGTTTTCAAGGGCGTTAGACAGTTGTAAATGGCTGTTTTTTTCTCGAGCGTTGTTTAGTTTATATAACTACAATAACTGTACTTAATGTTACAAACTTCTAAAAAAAGTCATTTAGGTTACAATAATCAATATAATGATAGAAAATTAAAATAAAATATAATAAGGTCTACATTTTTTGTAAGAGAGGGCAATATAAGCGTGCATTATCAGCGTCGCACCATAAACCAAAAGGAAAGCTATTAACTACAGACCTCGTAATTTTGAAATTCATTCAAGTTATTTGAACACTTGAGCTGGCATCCCCTTCCAAAACTACCACATTATGTCCATGGGGCGGAGGGGGGCTTTGAGCTGCTACAAATGTAGCGTGCATCAACCCTTCTACTTGGTGAGTCTTCAATGTCATTAGGATTCGAGTTCATGATCCGCCAGCCAAGACCTTGTGTAACCATAGCCACTAATCTACCGCAATCATTTATAGTTCGAAAGGGTTCTTTTTAAGTAACATTTTTAGAAATAATTGAAATTTCCTAATAAAAAATAAACTTTTCTATCACCCCATATATATATATATATGGGAAAATGACTACAACCTAAGGATGATAAATGCTTTATTTAACAAGATGAAGGATGAAATATCTAAATTATACTAAACAGCAAAGGAGAACGTCTTTCTCCTACGTCTAGAGCTTAGCGACCCTAACGTCCGTCTGCGTATTTTCCCGTGTGTCCTTTAGTCGGACATTCCTGACGGGGTGTGACGTCAGTGTGGACTGCTCCACCCTAAGCAACAGGGGGAGGGGTTGTCACATTGCACATATTCCAACCCTATATATCTATAAGGATAGTTAAATTAGATCCAAAATTAAATTCCCTATATAGCATTTAAATTTTATTTTCCAGTACTTGTTCAAGTATTAAATTAATCAATCAATTATTTCTCCGAGACAGATGGCCTAACCACTAAACTTTTTTAATCCTAGGTCATTATATTCAATAGCCCTATATCTCAGCATTAACTTTCAAGTACATATAATAAAATACGAGATAATTCACACATCTGGCTTAAGTGGTAAAATACTTAGATTTCCCTTTGGTGTTCTTTTTCTCTCAGCCACAAAGGGTCAGAACTTGTAGATAACTCATGGAATAAAGCTCCTTTTTTAGAATTAAGACTGATTATGAGTTTAAAAAATATCACATATAAAATATATATGTTATTTTAAAGTGTATAATTCAGTTATTACAAAGAATAACAAGGTAGTTCGTAAAATAACTAGACAAGTCAGTTAAAGTACATAATAGATGAAAAATTCCATAATTTACCTAGTTATTCCATAAAATAACTAGGTGCTCTATGAAATAACTATGGATGGACCATTAGAGTGAAAAATAAACAATTTCAAAGATAATTTATAACTTAATTGATCATAAACAGCTAAAATCTCTCGAAAAATACATTTTATCCCTTTTGCGGAACTCTAATTTAATAAATGATAAGAGAAAGCAGGGATGATATAATTTATTGTATTGCTCATATTGCTATTAGTTAAACAGAAAAAGGGGGGAGAATACGTTGCAAAAATTGATTATATTTAAATAATATGAACAAAAACACTGGGAAAAAAAACTGTTGTACATTGTGTAAACTTTTTAAAACAAATAATGTAAGAGAATATTAATTAAAATTTTATAAGATACCTTTATTTTTTACATTTCATTCTTTATTAGAGCAAGGCTTGCTGTGATGACACTTTGGATTACACTTCCTATTACTTTTAGAAACAAGTACGCCTTTTACTATTACGCATTTTTTTACACGAACACTTTTTTAAATCCATGTCCAGTACCACAACTTTGAACTGTTGCAGCAGATCTAATCTTTTTGTCAACATTTGGAACTTCTTCAATGGAAATTAATTTTCGCTGACATATACTGAACTGATATCTAAAGTACAATGGTTTTATTCCGCCTAATCGGAAATATTCTTCCTAAAGCAGATAGAACCGGTACAAAGAAATTTCGCGAGTGTTGTATTTCATACTTTAATGATCAAGTAATCGTTGTTCTATAGAATACCTAGTTAAATCGCAGGAATCAAAAATTTTAAATACTTTAACTGACATGTCTAGTATTTTCATGAAATACCTAGTTATTCTATGAAATAACGGATTTCACACTTTAACGGTTAAATATATATATATATATAATATATATATATATATATATATATATATATATATATATATAATATATATATAATATATATATATATATTGTTTTTAATTGATTACATTATGTATTGATTTATATGTTGTTTATTACGTAACGTGTAATGTATTTAATGTAATGTATGAATTTTTTTAACATCACCTCTCTCTTGAAGTAACTCTAGGGTTATTGGTGACGAATCTCGTAATGTTGAATAATGTACAGTACTATTTATGAATGGTTAGTATTACATTTGCAGCATTGTTAGAGATAAATATAGAATTTATATACGCATGAAAATAACCTGTTATCTATACGAAAAAATGCTGTTTTACGTATTAAATAAAAACAACTTTTAAAAATGTAAGTAGAGTTTCTTTTTCGTTGTTCATTCTAATTATTTATATTTAGTATTCATAATTTTTTTTAAAAAAATTAGTTGTATGGAAGTAATTGCCATATCAATGAAAATCATACTTCATATTTTTAAATAAAAAAATGCAAAATGAAGTGATTGTGGAAGTGTTTTCTTAAATTTAAATGTTTCGCAATATTGAATAATAAAAATAAAAATAATAATTTATCTGAATTGTTTTCCCTGCTCGGTTTCATCTAGAAATACAAGTTTCTAAGAAAAACAAAATGTTATTAACTTAGTTAACATAAAAATAAATTCTAGATATATTTTAGTATTCTCTCGCACACTAATTTAAATAATAATTTTAATCTGATTGCAAATCATTTTAGTCGAAATTTAAAACAAAAAATTATTCAGAGTAATATATTGATTAGATTAAAATAACTTTTTTCCCTATCTGGATAATAATACCTGTATTAAACTCTCAGAAAACATTTCATGCCTTAAAAATTAATTAAACCTTTCCCCAAACCAGGGAGTTTAAGAATACTAATTAATGGTTGAAAAAACTGGAACAAAATTTGATTATGCTGGAAAAAATTGTTTTTCTTTATTTACATTCAAAGAAGCGAAAAATTCTTATTCGCTTTGAATTTTAAATGAAGCTCAGGTTTCATTTTAAGGCTGAACGCCATCAGGGACTTTGATTAAAGGGGAATATTATTATTTGTTACTTGTTCGTTATCTATAGGATCATGCGTTTTCTAACAAAATCAACTTTTAAGCTTACTATGATTGAATATCTATTCAAATTATAATTATGTATTTTAATCCAGGAAAAGAAGTTTTAATGAATATATTAAAAAAATTATTTAAAAAAGTTAAAGGAGAAAACTTTAAACATCCCTAAATTCCATTTTTTTCCTAAGAAAATAACTAGGTTTTTCTTTTAAAAATTACTTTCACAACACAACAGGAGGAGAGAAACATAGACTGAAGAAGAAATAGATATACAGAGATATTGATAGACACATGGATAGAGAGAATTAAAACGAGAAAGTGGAGAAATAGAGAAAAAGAAAGGGAAAGAAAGAGAGAGAAATAAGTAGGAATACATAGAGAAATAGAGACAGAAAGAGAAAGATAAATGAAATGCAAGTGAGAAGCAAAGAAGAGGCGGAAAGAAAAAAGAGTAATAAGTAGAGACACAGAGAGAAAGAGAAATAAAATGAAAGTGAGAAACATAGAAATAGAGAAGGAAAGAAATAGAGTGAAATATGTAGAGATCTATTGAGAAATAGAAACAGAGAGAAATTAGTAGAGATGCAAAGAAAAATAGAGAAAGAAGAGGAGTAGTCGTATTTAGAGGATATGAAGGAACACAGCGTAATTAGATAATAAAAATTATGATAAAATTTCAAGTGTTAAGTAATTATAAAATGCTATGTACAACATGATTACCTAATTAAATTTCAAATAATGCATTTTTTTAAAAAAATCATGGGAGCTTGATTTATCTTACAAATTAAACTTTTCTTGTATAATCTGTATGTATAAAGGAAAAATGAGAGCGATTCGCACTCATTGACTTACTCATCCCAATATCTCAGGAACTATTAAACCTACAAACTTGAAATCTGACTGGCATGTTTCTTTTAAAAAGGGATGAAGAACGGTTTTTTGAAAATCAACTCATAAGGAGGATTAATAGGTGTCCTAGGTAAATATTCCATCTCTTCCCTTAGAATCAGCTGTAGTCTTGTAAAACAAACCTTCTTTTCTTCCTTAAATTTCTTGACTTCATTATTTTTTTCACAGTTGTGTGGACCGCGAATCATTATAAGTTTATTCATGCGGTCTGCAGATCATTGTGGATTTAAGGGTATGGTCCTGGAGCGTTAAAGGTTGAAGACTTACCTTAGACCATTATATTTTTAATTTTTGCAGTACTCCTCGTCGCTTACGTCTGCGTGTTCCTTAGAATGTACCTCCCCTTTTGAGGTCTGTGTACGCTACGGCTTCGTGTTGGTCAGCGTGATGTTCTCAATATCTCTATATTCATCTATATTCATTAAATGTTGTTATTGTTGTGTCCTTCCCTTAGGGAAGGAATGAAAGTTGCCTGAGCCTGAGACAGGTTTGCTTTTTTTACGATAGATGGCGACATCATCTATCTCCACCTCTACAATTTAGGCATAGAACTGGAGGAAAGGGAAATATTCTCCAGCCCCCCCCACACACACTCGGGGTTTCTGCTGCGAGTGCCCACAAGACTTTCGGACCCACTGATTTAACAAGCACGTGCTCCGCATGTACTCGGTTGGTATTTGGTGGCATCGGGCATCGAACGCGGGCCTTCCGGTCTGGAGTCCGATGCTCTAACTCATTCTTGTTAATGTCACACATTTTGAAGCGATACGAGGACAATTGACAATGGGTTTTTTTAGTTTTAAAGGACGGTCAAGTGACAATAGCCACACGCAAACATCTTTTTCTTTCTATTACCGTAGAACAAAAGGGGATCACACATAATAAAAAAAAATACATACTGTCAAGTTGGTTTTTAAACTATCTTTCTAATGTATTCTTTAATTATAACTTTCATTGGTACACCTCTTGAGATTAGGAAGTTTTCATGTTTATACTTTTTCAAAATAATTTACTTCTACATATTAATTTTAATTTCCTTTTCTTCTATTAAGACCCAGTGGTCGAGTGGTAGCGTATCGTGCTTCCACACCACAGGTCCGGGTTCTTTTCCCAGGCTGGGCAAGGTCCCCAATCCCTACTGCAGTGGGTCGATAAATGAGTATCAAGTGTGGTTGGGGACTTATACACCGGAGGTCCCACTTCAGACTGACCACCTGATCGGGATTTCTGCTCATACACCTCAGCGATCAATAGTCACGTATACTGGGATGGACACAGTAGGCCCTGGTCCTCATGGGCTGTTGCACCACTGATTTTGAGGTTTTCTATTATTATTATTATTCATTAAAAATCCTTTTAAAGGTCATCTGTTAGGATCCAATATCAGTCATAAAACTTTCAGCCGAATTCGATTGCAAATAGCTGAAATAACATGTACTCGCCCGAGTACCGAAGTTGAGCATCATCGAAAGTGGTCAGTATTTCGATTTGTGAACACCGTGATTTTATTGTATGGAAATAATCACTCACATACACAGAACAATATTACAAGCTTTGTAGTTAACAAATTACTAAACTCTGTAATCATAATTTCGATAAAGAAAATTAAGAGAATAGTTAGTTGTTATTTGTTTCCACATGACGAGAAAAACTGTTTTATATTTTTAGAGCTACTCAAGTTAATAGAAAAACCTTTCGATTTAAAAAAATAAATTATATTTTATTCGAAGCTAATTCTCAAAGTTCCTTTTTTTTTTTTTTTTTTTTTTTTGCCAGAGCTTCACCTAATCCCTTGAGATCAATATGTTTTAAAATACTTACCCACTTTTAAAAAATAATTAGGTGTGATTTGAACTAGAATAAAATTAAATCAAATTTTCTAATATTCAATAATCATGGTAGACCAGCGTTTCTCAAACTGCGGGGGGCGCGCCCCTAGGGGGCGTGATAACCCTACTTGAGGGAAGGGGTGCGAGCGTGTCAAAAATAAAAAAAATATTAATTTCCTGAAAGAGGAAGTAAAAAAAATGCATTCTGACATAAAAAAAAACATAAATTACACATTTACACTGATATAATACATTTATATAAGCATCAGTACTACACAATGTAATTGATAAATAATTTAACAATATTAAGTTAAGAACAAGTTTTTAATAATTACCAGTGGCCCCATGAGCTTGTCATATATAAAGTTATATACAAAATTTAATACGTGTGATAACGTGTACGGTTTATAATTAAAGTCTTATATTATATATATATATATATATATATATATATATATATATATTGTAGCTTTAGCATCTAAGTATACTATTACTGAAGTCAATACATTGTTATTATATGGAAGGGGAGGGGGTGCGATTAAAATTAGGAAAGCAAATTGGGTCGCAAATATTGAGCTTTTGAGAAGCAACGTGGTAGACGATATTAACGAAAAACTCTAATTCGAGATATCACTTATTGTACATTCAGAAAAATGCGGGTCGTAAATGAGCATCAGCTGCAAAGCGACCCATACACTAATACCCCCTCCACGTCCCCTTCACGAAAGGGGTCGATCGTAGAAAATTTCCATGAATGAAAGCGAATCCAAATTTAGACGTGGGTCATGTGAGGCGATCAGCTGCAGCATCTAAATGCGGCACCCTACTGCCGGTCGATAAAGCAGGAAGTACGGGGAGGGGTATCGGTTGCAGATTCAGATCGGTGGACCCCTGCTTCCGCACATCACTCAAGGACCCCCTTTTCAACAGGTCTGCCTTGGTAAGCACATCACACAGCATCTAGGTACATTGACGGATCAGCTAGATCGGGGAAAAAAAGCTTGAGTTACGTGTTAATTATTAATAAAGAAGATTATGGAATTTAAATATAGTTAGAAAACATTCAATTGCGTTATTTTAGTATTGGTTGGTTACAATTAATATATACTCAGAAGCTTAGCAATTCGCAAACTGTGGGGTATGCACCCTCGTGGACCAAATAACCATACTTGGGGTGCGCGAACATGTCGAAAATAAAAGATTTTAAAAAATTAATTCGTATTGAAAGAAAGGAAAGCAAAATACATTCTGAAATAATCATAAAATACACGCTGTATATTTATCTCAATCTATTCCAATTCAAAAATTAGTAAGGATAAGTAGCATAATGTCCTCTTCCTTAAAAGTAACTAACTTAAAATATATATAATTTTAAAAAGTAGGATATGCTAAGTTTAATACTTATCTTGATATTTTGTACGGTTTATAAGTAAGGTTATACTGAGGGAAGCGCGAGGAAAATTATGACTGAAAATTTGGTCACAAATATTGGAAGTTTACGAAGCACTGGCTTAGTGTATCACTAAAGAAGAGTTTAATGATTTAGAACTACAATATTCAGGTGTCATCCTCGCCATTTGACCATGGTTCACATATTACGAGGTCCGTCACCAAAGCTGAACAATACGACGTTAATATTCACTCACTCAGAGCTATAAGCATAATATTTTAGCCATAAGCATAATATTTTAGCTAGTATTCGATTCTTCCATCTTCCACGTCAGGTGATGCGAGAAAATCCTCGTTATTCTACACAATTTACCGATCACGAATCTGTAGTTGAATCGGGAATTGGAGAGAAAATCAGTTGACCATGTAATTCGTGACCGCCATTTTCAGTTTCGGATCTCATGGGTAAAGGCAACATTGTAGCTAATTCAACGGTTTAGAGTCCAACGAGCAATGCATTTGTATTTAGATTCCATTATAAGCAACTTATCACGAATAAAAATGCAAATAATAAGACTTCGTAAATAAGGCATTACGAGGCCGGTCGTCCAGTTTACTATCGAATGATTTTTTTAATACGACTCAAAAAATTTTATTTCAGTAATTTTATCACATTTTATTTTAGTAGTACACATGTAAACGAAGCGTAATAAATGGAAATTATTGCGAGTTTCAAGTCGTATGTTAGTCGAAAGAATCTTCATTTGTGAGATAAACAAAGAAAATCTCAAAACTTGCGTTGTATTAAAAATTTGCAAAAAAAAAATGATAAAATGTAAATTTGTTATACTTTTTTAGGATGTTGTATGGTTTTTCCATGTTGAACATATTGCGTCCCCAGCTTTATTCCAATGGTCTCCAACAAGAGATAAACTCAAACTCAGTGGTGCAACAGCCCATGAGGGCCAGGCCTTACTGATTGGCGCTGAGGTGCAAGAACAGATGTCCCGATCAGGTGGTCAGTCTGAAGCGAGACCTCCAGTGTTTAAGTCCTCAGACAAGCTTCCATCAAGAGAAGTGGGTCAATAAATTGATTAGTGCTGCAGTTCATAGCTACACTAGGGCTATCGGGCGATGGATTTCACAATTTTGAATCACATTCAAGTGAGGAGGGCAAATTCTGACCTGGCACCTCTTCTCCAACCAACTACACCTCGCCAACGGGAAGACTTTGATCCCTTATCAAATTTAGCGTACATTTGCTCCTCCACACAGCAGGTCTGCAGTGGCACTAAGCCTTGAACTCAAGACACACGATCCCCGAGTTCGTGACCATGACTACTAGGCTATCGCGAAACCCAAAGAGAAAATCGTTGTTTATAGTAGGTGAAAAATATGTATGTATGTAAGTTGAAGTAAAATCTAAATAACAATTGAAAATTCGGAAAGTTAAAAAATCCTCATAAATATAAATAGGGTAAATTCTAAATCTTGTGACTTACGTTATTTTCAGTTTAGGAGAAAATGAAATTCACAATCACTTGTTCACAACATCAACATCTCCTGCTCGACAGAGTCTAAAAACGCCATTAAATATTAAATCAGAAGATGTAGTTCACTCCCTCACATAACATATTTGTACAAACTTCGAGAAACGGTAGTGAATTCGTTAGAAAAGGGCTTTGCCAGAAAGATTTTCTTACAGCAACGATCTTCGTTCATTCTAGTCATATGATCAGCCATTTTAAGTCTCTTTGCAATTTATCGAATTTTACAATATCAGGTTGTTTGTAAATTTTATAGAGTTCTAAATAAGATCTTCTCTTCCATGATTTATTCATTTGGGCACCATCAAAAATTCAGTGCATTTACGTAAACACAAATTAAAAATTGAAAATCATATCTCTTATATTTTATTGATTCAGTTATAATATATTGATTGTTAATTAGATTGATTTATTCTATTCTATCGTGTTGTGGACAAATATGCATATACATTCCATAAGTCTCAAGTCTTGAAAATAATCGTTGTCAGGAGACAATAAACAATATTGAACCAATATGTTTCCAGTATTGTTTAGCTCAAAATAAGGAATCCTTTAGTTATTATTAGATAGTGTTTTGATGTGTGGTATCATGTTTCCTTTTTAAGAATAGCTCTATTTATAAATTTAGTACCTGAATCGAGTTGTTTTTGTTTATGAACGAAAGGCGTTGTTATATTCATTTTACGTGGGTATCGCTATCATATTTTAAACATTATGAGTGTCAAAGGGAATTTGAAAATTTCTTTTTCGATATATTCCAGCCTTTCAGTTCATTTACGTAAAAGAAACTTAAAATTCCCCATTAGTATTGGCCTATACTGGAAGTATAATATTTAAAGCACTGTATTATGAAAAACCAGGGTGTAATTATAAAAATACTGAAATCTATGATGTATAGTGATATGTTTCCAATTATTCATTTTTTTTTCAAGTAAGTGATATTGCAATATCAACGAAATTTTAGTAGAGTGGAAATAATTATACAAAATTATGTGTTTTCCAAGTTCTATTCACTTTTTATTCACTTTTTATTTATTTAGAACAATACTGAGAGGAAGATAGTAAGGTTGATTTTTTTCAGATAATAATCAAACAATAGTTTTCAATAAGTTTATGAAATTTTATTTTTTATAATAAATTTAATAAGAGGAGACTTGAATATGCAGAGATGTCTTTAAATTGAAAAATAATCGCTAAACTAATGTTTTAAAGTGTTGATTTATTTCTTAAAAAGAAATACTGAAAATGACTTGAAATTTTAATTGAAGGAAACATTTTGTATATTAAGTTTTGTGAGCGAGTTAGTGCTTATTAACATTGCAATTTAAAGGAACACGAGGGCTGATGATGATGATCCTGAAAATTTTGAGCCACGGTCAAAAAAAAGGACGATACATGATCCGGCATCCTATTCTCCTAACATCAATACCAGGGGTCGGCAACCTTTTTGCTCTGGCGTGCCAAACCAATCTACCAATGTGATTCAGCTTGCCACACAATAAGATACGTCTGAAACATTTCAATTCCCACGATGATGTATGTAAAGTTAGACAATATAGGTCAATAATACACATTTACAGCTTGTTATACATTCTTTTACATCATATAAAGATATTTCTTAACATAAAAATAAACAGCATAGAATATATTTATTTTTTAACAAAAATAAAGATAACTAAAATTGTACACATATTAAGTACTTCAAAATATATTTATTGAAATAAGAAATAGTCAACCCACACACACACAAAATGTGAGTATTTACCTTCATTAAAGTTAAACAGAAAGATAAATAAAAAGTTTAATGCGAGCCTAATGCTTGCACCGCTCTATTTTCATAACACAAAATCAAGGGTATAATGTTTGGCTTTCAATTTGACATGATTCTGAGCATTCAGTTGTTAAACAACTTGTTTGGTGACTCGAAATATTTTTCATATGAGGAAAGATTTTTCACTTAGATATATAGACCCCAAAGCGGAAAGCAGAACAAATGCAATTTTCTCTCCTCAAACAATTAAAGCTATCCAGAAATGACATCCAATAATTTTCAAAGTTATTATGTAAGCATTCAATTCTATATATTTGCTATGTTAACCCCCTTCCCCGAAAGAATGGTTCAGTCAAAACTTTTTACATGCAGTATTAAAAATAAAAATTCATCCAAATAAAACTGAATTTTATTTCAAATTCTCATAGAAAATATTCTAAATATGTTCCAAAATAAATATAGGAGTCTGTACACACTAGAACGAAATATTCAAAATCAGTGCCAAATTTTGGCATGCTCAAAAAATCATTTCTAATAAATTCAAAATAAATAAAAACTGGTTCTTTATTTTTAAAAAGTATTTTACCTGATATATTTTAAATTCCTTTCCATGGAATATATAAAAACAAATCTAATCTACGCACTCCGTACAAGCACGCTTTTATGAAAATTACTTTTTTAAAAGGAGAGTATATCGCTCTTGAAACTTTTATTTATTGATTCACCCTTAAAAACAGAAGCATTTTTAATAAAACCATAGTCTTTAGAAAAAGGGGAAGAATATTTGCGGAGTGTTGTATATTTTGAAGAAAATCTTAGATGAATAAAAATTTCATGTTTACATTACTATATAATTCTGTTATGTACCAGTTTATTTCCGTTATCTGTATATTTTGAAAATTTATTGATAGAAAAACAAATGATAAATATTTCACATATTATTTTAATTTAACATCAATTCTTTGATTTATATTGTAGAAACATTTACACAGATGATATTAACTGTACACAGGTTCATAAAGTTAACCATAATTTTTTAATTTGTACCTTTTTTAAAACTCAAAAGTATTTCGGAAAGGTTGTAACCGTTGTGTAAATTTTTCCGGAATTGATTTATTTTATTATTTAAAAAGCTGTTTTTGTCTGATTGTATGATAAAATATTGAGAAAATAGGATCACTCAATGAAACAAACGTGTGATAAAATTAATCTTTTGTGTGGAAAAAAATAGCGAAAAATTACATCGTTCAATTCTATTAAATATTACACCTGCTTTTCAACCAACTAAACCTGCAAGTTCTCAAAACTGATTTTAAGTGTTTATCATATTAGTGGGGGAATAAAGTTTAATAATTAAGTAATTTTCTCATGCATTATGTTTATTCCCTCACATATGATTTTTGAAAATATACAGTTATTAAATAGATTTATTTTATTTAAAACCATATTTTTGCTCATAAAAAGTTAGATAAAAAATATTTCAATTTAACCTTAATTTAAAATAACTTTTCATTGCTGCTATTTTAGTAAATAGTTTTTTCGGTGTATTTTCTGAATTCAACATAATTTAAATATGCAAAACAATGTGTTATTTTGTAATCAAATTACATTGTAAATTTATTTATCGATATCAAAATATAAAACGGCCAATTCCTAACACATCTTGCACACACATGAAAATTTTGTTGAATATAATCCTCTTTGGATCGACGAAATAAATCTTATAATATTATATAAGATACATTACACGCAAAAAAGATAAGACGAATTTTTAATATGTTTTGAAGGGTTTTGAGAGACTCTAAGCTACGATTCAAAATGCTCATAATAGAATTCAATTTAAGTAATATATAATTAAAGTATAGAAAATGCTTCACATTTTGTGCTTGCATCCACAAATTTCAATATATATATATATATATATATATATATATATATATATATATATATATATATATATATATATATATATATATATATATATATATATATTACTACTTCCATATTTTTTATAAAGTACTGAATCCTTTTTTAATATATTTTATTGTATATGTATAAATATGTATATGAACACTTTTTTTAAACTCAAGGAAATGAATCAAAATCAATTTCTTCTTCAAAGTATTTAAATTAAGAGTTAAAAGTATTAAAACTAATTTATGCACTGATCTAAAATTCTTTAAGCACATTATTAGACAAAATATTCATATTATGATTCATAGTTATTAATTTTGCTTGCATGCAAAATAAATCAAATATTAGATCTTTTAAATTTTTCCAATTATCACCGAAACAACCATTGAAAAATAATTTTTGTTTCACGATAAAAAAACAGTTTATATATGTGTTCATAAACCTAAAATATGTAATTATAAAATATTTATGCTTATTATGTATTATACTGATATTAAAATATTTTTTTAAAAAAATTCGAGCATCGATTTAAAAATATAAAACAAAAACAAAAGTTTTTATATTGCTCTCCACAAAAATGCATTTTTCTTTTTTTTTCATACATATAAATAAACCAACAATAATAGCCCAATCTTTATGCTTATTCCTTTCCAGAATTTATTGAAAATTCTCCTGAATTTACTTTTTGTTATTAAAAGAAACAATCTTTTTATAATTCTTAAGTGCTTAAATAACAATGTATGAACACCTACATTATAGATAGATGAAAAGTAATACAAAACAAAATTCCCCGAATGTGTAACATTTCAAAACTGATTAAAAAATATTTTTCTCTCTCATCCCCACCCTTCTAATTTTTTTTTGCTTCTCTTTAAATTTTTTTTAAGGAACTGACCTTATCGGTTCTCTACCTTCTATCAATAGATAAAAACAATGACGCAAAACTATCCCACCGATCAAAACACAGCACACGTCCCATATACCTCTACTCCCATCCTCTTGATCCTACATCCGGATGCGGAAAGATGCGCAAGAGCAGCATGGAACAGGATGCAAGGCTGTGAGTGGTCGGAAAGTACGTCCCTCTCAATGAAAGAGGGGGGTCGGGATCGATAACAGCCATGACGCCAGCCCATTGACTGCTCCCCTCCATTCAACTTTTTTGGGGAGTCAGATATTTTGGCGCCCCTCGTGCAACCTCTACACTCGCCCAACTCTTTTCCTCTATCTTGGCGATTTTTTTTCTGGCGAAGGGGATAAAATATTTGGCAGCATTTATTTTATTTTGGTGCTGATTTATCGAAGTTTGGAAGACATTGTGTGGGGATTTTTAAGGAGGAGATTATGGGGTTTAAAAAAGAAGATGGAAGTATAGGATTCTATTTTTAGCATTGTGGTCAGATTCTTTTTTCTTAAGACTGGGAAATAGTATTTTATCTTCAGTTCGAAAACCATAATGTTATGGACATTTATACAAAAATTTGCTTTATATTTATTTACGGCAGCTCAGATTTAGTTAAGAATATAAGTATATTATAAGTAACTTTTATATAAAAAACAAATGTAATTTTTTTAAGTACAGAGTAAAACAGTTTTTCTTGTTTAATTTAGAATTAACAAAGTCATTTTTAATAGTTTGATTGTTAACGTTTAATCAAAATTCTAAGTTAAATATTCCATTACCTCTCTAAGTTAGGCATTGTAATAAATCGAATCAATATGTCGTACGTTATTGTCTTGATCCTAATTATTTAGATATATTTCAGGTGTATTATTTTTAACATCCTTTTATAAGCTTCACTTGTATGTAACGGAATCTTTAAACTCAATTTTTATCCACTTTAAAAGGTCAGATTAATTCGAAATTTTGCTCACCTGTCCAGGACATAGGACAATACAATAATTTAATAATTTTGTTCCATTGTCCTGATCAGGATCATCAGGATTAACAATTTCTCATTTTCAGATATCCTCCCGCATTTGGTGACTAATTTCAGATCTCATTTCCAGATTTGGCAACTAATTTCAGGTTTGGTGACCAAAGATTAAGTTACAACATAGTTCGATTAATTTTTAAAAAAAGTTTTATTGTTTTTTTTAAAAACTATATTATTAGCATCTTTAAATATTAAAGTTAAATATCTGCATCAATATGTAAAAAAAAAAATTCTGCTATATTTAAATTTATTAAATATATGAGTAGACAAATTGGAAGCTTACAATATAAAATAAGGAAAAATGTATTTACGTAAAATCCAGAGTATAACGTACATCTGTACTTTCAAGCTGCATTTTTTAATTTTTAGGTATATTATTCGTCATACAACGTGCACCCTGTTTTTTACGAAGAAATCTGAAATGTATGAGCGTAAAGCTCTTAGGTCTTGAAGTCATTTATTCGTGGTATTTTTCCAAACTTTTAAAAAAAAAATAGTACACTTCTAGAACTACATCCCTTTAAAATCATAAAAAAATGACAGTACTTTTAAATAAACAGTATTCCGATATATGTAGAAGCCTAAATTTTTTTCTATGCTCCTCTATTCTTTTTTTTGAAGCTATCTTTTTTATACCCGGCGTATAACGCGCCCCCGTAAATTTTCATCTTATATTTTGAGTTAAAAGTGCGCGTTATACGCCGGAGTTTACGGTATATATACGCAACTTATTAGCAATATTTAAAACTCGCTAAGAAATTAATAAACATTTTTATTTTATTCCATTTTTAATTTTTGAATTCCTGGAACATATTTTACACGCTTTTTTCAGTTTCAGATTATGCAAATTCCGTCCAAATACATACAATTTGTAATACAGTATCAAAAATCCTGAATATTAAAAACAGAATTATAATTCTCCATTTTTTTTTCCTTTTCCCGTTGAATATAAAAAGAAATTTACTTTTTATTATTAATCTTTCCGACTTTCAATGCTTATTGGTATTATTAATTCTGATAAATATTGAAAATTATTGAAAAGGGAAGGGGTTGTTGTTACATTTTCAAATTCTATATTTCATGTTTCATTTTTTTTCCTGAGCGATTGTCATTATTTTTAAACCAATTAGTAAATATGTAATAATAAGCGTAGATTATATATATATATATATATATATATATATATATATATATATATATATATATATATATATATATATATATAGTTTCTTCTTAAATAAATTTCTAAATTTCATTTTAAAAGTTTATAAATAAGATGTAATATGAAATGACTTTTATATTTTCACAATTTTAAAATCAAAGGAAGTTATAAACAATAGTTCTATAAATATTATAGCTCTCAAATTTCTTATAAAATTTAGACCATGATCAGATATTTTCAGAAAAAAATTCCGAATTATTTATCATTAATTTAAAGCGTAAGAATCCTCAACGTAAAGAAAATTCAACACATTTTTGTAGAAAGGATTTATTAATTAGTACATTAAAATTTATAACAGTTTTTATACATTTTTTCCTATTACATAATGCGAAAATTTAAAATTGATTTCGAAATAATACAAAAGGTTCGGTTATATATGTTAAAATGGTTAACTTTAGAAACTTATTTATTTTATTTTTCTTTTATTTTTCTCATAATTAATTAAGTTTTTTTTCTTAGCGTTTCATAAATTAATAACAAAGAATTTATGAATGACATAGTTAACACAATGTATTTACTGTGTGTGTTTAACAAAGGAGCTAGATTTTGATCAATATTGAAAAAATTAGTAAATAATAATTTTTATTTAGGAAATAATTACTTTAATCTTAAAAAATCAATTTACATTCTGAAACAAAATAAAATATTTGAATCATTTTGGGAAAAATATTTAAGGTACCCACAACTACGTTCGGAACCATGATTTTACAAAAGCGTAAAAACCAATTTTTTTTTAATTTTTAGTGTAACTTAAAGTAGAATACACGTATGAAATTGTTTTAACCGTATTATTACAATAAAAAGTTAATTGAATGCAATTTTTGGCAAAAAATGAACTTAGAATTATTTATTTTCAAATCATTCTCCTTTTATGAAAAATGCTTCTATAATAATAATATTCAGCCTATATATTGCTCAGACCTCTGTACAGAGTCTGGACTAGAATGTTTGAAATATTTAACTTAGAAGTTGATTTATTCATATTTTAATTCATCAGAGTGGAGAAATGTTAACAAAAAAACACCGATAATTATTTCAATTGGTTATTAATTCTGGAAATAATGCGATTTTTTATAAAATCCTAGTTCAGGCTCTATTGAGAAGTCTTAGCTATGTATATGCACAATATTATTATTATAGTGGCATTTTTCATAGAAGGAGAACATATTGAAAATAAGTAATTCTAAGTTCATTGTTTACCAAAATATCGCATTTAAATAATTTTTTTACTGTAATAATATTCGTAAAATAATTTTATAAGCGTATTCTAATCTAAAAATCCCTAAATATTTTTAAAAAAAATATTCGTTTGCATGCTTTTGCTAAATTGCAATTCCTAACGTAGTCGGATACCTTAATACATATAATCATTTTGAACGTTAAATCCAAACAGCTTGCAAGGGGAAAAAAGAACGATTTTTTCTTTGTCATATCCCTGTATTCATTTGTGTTGCTGCTTTTTGTTTGTGGGTTTTCAGAAATGATGTATCTCTAATTAATCGACAGCAACCACATAAAAGAACAGTTCCAGCACCATGCTTAATTCGAGTGGTAATATTGTATGTATATCATAGAAAAATAGTTTATAAAGATCGTAAATGTGTATACAACAGGCTAAAGGTCTCATCATTTTTTGTGACTCAAAAGCAGCCCTTCAGATGATTCTAAATGGAGGTTCATTGATTACTGAAAAGATTTGCTCTCTCCTGTTTAGATCACAGGAAATAGATTAAGCCTGCTTTCTCCAATGGTTACCTGCACTTGTTAACGTTACAGGCAAGGAAATAAAAGTAAATTGGCGAAAGAGGTTAGAAATCTTAATAATGACAACTTTGTCAACGTTACCTTATTAGACGTAAATGGTGTCGTATATTTCAAATTGTGAGATAAGTCAATTCCTGTAAAGCATCAACTCTGTAATATAAGTGGAGACCGTCTGTTAACAAAGACTATTGCTAGGCTAAGAACAGGTCATTACATAAGAATGAGAGTTGATAAGGACGGTAGAACTTATAGGAATTGTGTGATAACTGTTCAGATACAGAGCTAACACCTGTTCATATGTTTGACTGTCCAGCTATTCTTGATGCTCTTCAAGAAATAGGGATCATCTTTTTATCTACAAACCTCTATGGGGATAATATTGAACAGATTGTCAGAACAGTCATCTGTGTCCATGGTACTGTCTAATTTGGTCCCGTCATGGCCATGACATAATTATCATGTATATGTTTCTATGAATGAGAACTACGAGCTACTATTCGATTTCAGACTATATCATCAAATATTTTCCAACATTCTATGTTTATGCATCAAGATAACTATAAAATGTAAGATTAACATAACAGCGTTGTGTACATATTCTTAAAGAATCTTCTCTGATAAAAATCGAATAGAGTGGTGTTTGAAGCGAGACCAGTGTATGTAATGTGTTTAGGTTTGACTGTGACCATCATTGCATGGTTGAAGCGTTAATGCTGTAATGATTTCTTATCATATCATAATGTAGTCAGCAACCGTTAGGTGTTGAAATCTTGCATTACGTCAATTACACGAGCTTCTGTCATTCTCATTTATCACTTATTGCTTTCTATTCGCAAGAAATCCAACAATTTAAGGGCATCCTGTTTTAATTCTAGTGCTTCATAAAAGCAAATGGCAAGCAAAAGTGAGTAAAATCAATAATTGCGAATAATCTAGTGATAAGTACAAAGTTAAGGAATTTTATGTTAAAATAAAAAATAATGAATGGATTACTTAATAAGAAAATAATATATTTTTTTATTTTCTTTAATTTCCAAATCATTTAAGTCATTTAAGTATACTTAATTGGATAATTCGTAAATTGATATACTTTCTAATGTTATGTTTTCAACAAAACTGAACGCTTAACAAGTAATTTAAAAAAAATTGAGTCAATTCCTACTTGGGTCAACAAAGAAACATTTTATTTTACTTACTTTGTATTAAATAATTACAATTAATATAAATATGTATATACATATGACAGAATCACAATATTAAGTGGCAAAATAGAAAGAGATTTTACTTTCTATATATGGTGATGGAATATTATTTTTGCTACTATATTTATTCATTCATAAATCACATTCTCAGAAATTAGGCCGTCCGAGGAAGGATTCGAACCCTCGACCTTCGTATAAGAAGTTCAACGTGCTAACCATTCCACTACAGCGTCACAACAAACGGTTTTCCTTTTACATATGGTGTTGGACTAGTATTTTTGTTTGTTATTACTTATTTCTTAATTAAGTTTAATTAATGAATTAATATTTGAAAAAACTGTATTAACATCAAAGTTTAAAAATACACATTTGAAATTGAATGGATGAATAGAAAGTACTTTATTAAAGATTGAAAATTTGAGCAATATATATATATATATATATATATATATATATATATATATATATATATATATATATAGGCAGAGTGTGAACTAATAGTAGGAATTGAAAAAAAATTACTTTGAAAGTTTTATTCTTCTTACTGTGATACTTAACTTAACTCAGTGGTTTCCGCTGTGCCCAACTCAGTATACGTGACCTTTGGCCCTGAGGTGCATGAGCAGATGTTCCGGTCAGGTGGTCAGTCTGACGTAAAAACCCCAGTGTTTAGTTCCCAAGCTAGTTGGTACTCATTTTATCGACCCATTGAAGAGATAAAAAGGCTGAGCCGGCCTTGCCAATTCCGGGGTTTGAACCTTGGATCTGTGATAAGGAAGCTTACTATAATACTTCTGGATTAAAAAGATATACAAAGATATTAAATGGTAGAATAAGATATTTCATTAAAAATATGGATTGTTCAAATCAGATTCAGAAGTACGTAGAGAAACTTTTCTTGCTTTAATGAAACACACATAAACGTACTCGTTACTTATACTTTTGTTTACAGCAAAATGAATGAATAAAACCTAAATTTAACTCGTTTTTCCAGATACAATTAGTTTACATGTAATATTATACTTTGAGTTTATTACAGTTCACAGAGAAGTATATTTTATTATTCAAGAAATTTTCTTTTGTAGAACCATTGAAGATTTTTTTTTAAATAAATTGTTTATATATAATATTATAAATAATTGTTTATATATAAATTTCATATTTTTTCTTCTGTGTTGTAAAATTCTTAATCTATCTTAATTATGCTTGCTAAAATTATAAGTAATGTATTTATGAAGCATTTCCAAATTTGAAAGACATCCATATAAATAGTTTTAAGTATTGTAGTGATCCAAGGATTGATAAGAATTTTGAGCTAGAGAATCACCGATTTTTCCAGAACTGTAACACAGTAATAAAAAGTTTAGTTTGTGAAGTTATATGTATACGCAACTATTTAAAACTAATTTAACTTTAAGGAAATTTTAATCAAAATTTGGAGTTTTTTGCAAGTTTTCTATTTTGAAGAATATCATATAATTCTCAAAAAAATTACTGGAACATTTTTTTATGTATTTCTGGAATATAAACTAAAAACTTTCAATTATATATATATATTTTAATTGAATAAAAATATTACAGCCATTTAAAGCTACAAATTAGGCATTTTCGGCTTTTTTAAAATTTATATAGAGATACTCTCCATTATATATATAAAACTATAGCTCTTGTATAACTTCAAAACTGAACAATTATAAAACACTCAATCAATCAACTATAAATTCACTAAAATTGATTAAATTTCGTAGTTTCTGAGCTTTTTCACATTAGAAAATGGCATTTAAAAATACAT
The DNA here is from genome assembly GCA_019973935.1 of Trichonephila clavipes. Taxonomy (NCBI): domain Eukaryota; kingdom Metazoa; phylum Arthropoda; class Arachnida; order Araneae; family Nephilidae; genus Trichonephila; species Trichonephila clavipes. Next base: position 126,354 of record BMAU01021379.1, read on the forward strand.
ATGTAAAATTTCAAGCAAGTTCTTCTATGGTCCTTCAAATATCACATATCATTCTCTTTAGAAAAACACTGTTTCGATAAAAACATAGTTAAAAGGTTTATTTTGGTGAGTGTAGTAACATTTTAAACTCATCTTTTTCTGATTATTTCATGATTAGACGAAAGAGAAATTTAGAAGGTTAGTATTTGAATTTTAGAATAATAAACGAAAAAGAATGTGACAAATTTACCGAAGAGATAAAAATTTTATTTCTTTTTATTTATCGTTAAATCTCAGTCTATAAATTTTCTATTTGCAAGGACTGAAAAACTTTTTGCATATAGACAGAAATATGTTTTCGAAAAATGTTTTGAGAAATTGTATAATTTAAAGGTGAGGAAAGATATCTTTGATCTTAACCCTATTGAAATAAAGTCAATTGAATGGAAAATGGTTTAATATAAATCTTACCTAAATTATACCAATTTTTTCTAATTATAAATGTTCATATAAAAATAAGTTCATCTGATTTGCCGACTGGGTGGCGGGGTTGGTTTGTCGCTGGTTTTCTGCACGTAGGAATGCGGATTCGACCACGGCCCAAGTCGGTGTAATTTTAGTATGCTGAAAATCGGCAGCGGCCATATCGTATGATTATGTGGCATGTAAAAAAATCCCTAGAATGTCTATTTGGCTTGGTTGCTCTCGGCGAAATTAAATCCTAGTACAGGTTCGCATCGTCAACAGCTGCGGTGCCTCCCTCTGGAGAGGAAACTGGGTGTCAAAATTACGTGCGGCGATTGATATCCACCTATATGGAGCCGCAATAAAAAATGATACCAGTTTCCGGGGAATGTACTAGGTCTGAAATGGTAAAACACTAATCGGCAGCCCATTAAAAATAAAAAATAAAAGTTCAATTGATTCAAAAACTGATCTTACTGGTAAAAAAAGTTTATTTATTACTTATTTTATAAGCTTTTTTCTTCTTCTTCAAGGAATTCTCATGAAGAATGTATCAATTAAAAAAACTTTTTAAAGTTTAAAAACATTTTAAAATTCATTGTAAAAGGTGAAACTAAAAAGGATATTTCTTTTTTTCAAAATAACAAAATAAAAGTTTAATTTCCATAATGAAATAATATTTTTACAAAGTATTTTGCGAATATAAGAAACGTTTTACGAAAACGAAATATGATAGGCAAAATGGTATATATATATATATGATAAAATTTTATAATATTCTTAAAATCTCTAGTTTTTTGTATTTTAAGTTTCTGGAAAAATAACAACTATACTACTGAAGATTTAATATTATCATAAAACTGCGTCACTTAATATATAAAAAATGAAAGGGAATCACTTTCCTGAGAAACAAAACTAAAATGTATGTACATATGTATAGCAATAAAAACAGTTAAATGCAAAATATGTATATTTGAAACATTAGAAAATTTAATTAATAATATCATTTTTGTTATCAAAATATGCAAATATAACGAATTCAGTCGAAAAAGTGAAAAAATTAAGTTTTCAAAAAATATTTTTGTATTGTAGTGCCAGCACCCACACAAGAATTTATTATTAGATTTCATCTTCAACTTGATCCTTTTCTCCCTGCGTTTTTCCTACATATTCCCTTTTTTCAGTAATTATCTTCGAACTTTTTTTTCCGCAAAGAATAACAAAAGAGAAATTTTCTTAGCTGTAAATCTCTAGATAAAAATGTAACACATGCACCAAAAAAAAAAAAAAAAAAAGAAGACACGCTTTGTTTAAAGTGACTGCATACAATTATTCATTTAATCAACATTCACAAATCAAGAGAATTCGATATAAAAATCTGGAAAAAAAATATGCTAATATAAACGAAGACGATTGTAACAATATCTGCATTTACATTTGGCGAAATCTTATGGAATTCTTTTAAAAACTCAATAACTCACTTTTTTTGTTTGTATAATTCTTCTTAATTTTCTCTTCCTTAGAATTATCTTAAGAATTTTTTATCTCCCTAAAAGAAACATTAATGTGAATTATACCGGTAGAAAATCCCTTTTTCTTTCCCTTTCTCCTGGTAATTCTTTCAAAGAAAGTGCGCTAGCTCATTTACATTCGTAGTCTTTGTTATTTTTAGCAACATTTTCTTTTGGAAAAGAAAATAGGGAATAAAATGCGTAGAAAAAGGACGAAATAAATCCCTAAATTGCGTTTTTTATTTTTTTATCTCTATTCTCAAACAGAATATCATTTCATGGATCTTAGAATTATTTTAAGCCTAGGATTTTACGTTTTTTTAAATTTTTTTTCATTGATTGAATTACAGTGTTTCTTTGTTTTTAAATTGTCCCTCTTGATTGAAATGAAAGTAATATATCGTTCTAAATCTCAGACTTAATGTATCCAGAAAATGTGCAAGATAAAACTACAGAAACTATTTATTTGAATGTATTGAAGATAATGAAGTGAAGTTAAATTATTTCAGAAAAGAATAAAAATTAAGTTGCAATAAGCATTTTTTTTATTTTGAACAATATTAGCACTATTTTAATTAATATCATTTAAGATTAGAATATCTCATGATTTTCTTTAAAATTTAAAGAATTTACCGAACGTATTAATTCTATATTTATCAGTAAATTTTTTAAAGCTTTCTTTAGTGTCGCTTTAAATCTTAATTATATATTTTGAAGAATAGCTTAAAAATAAGCCTTCTATCTATGCATGTGTGACATACTTGCTTGAATACTAAATATGTAGTTATTAGGTCATAACAAAGCAATATTATTTTTACAAATTATGTTTATTGTAATTTATTTATTTTACTCTAAATAAATATTTCTTGCTTTCTCTATTGTTTATTATCTAAGCAACATACTTTTGTATGAACTTATGTATTTTAAGCTTTACAAAATAGTGGTCACAACTTCTTCAAAAAGATAATTAAATACTTTACTACAATTAGCCGTGATATATACAAAAAAACCCAACTTTTTTTATAGGTTTTCAAGATTTCTTAAAATATTATGATGAGTTTTCTGAGTCTTTTAGAAATACTTTTATTTAAAAGCTCTTTGTGTTATATTTTATGTATTTATTTTTTAGAAGAAAAAAACTTGGTTAATGTAGTTCCACAAGAATGATTTTTAGATAATTATTTAAGCTATACGCCACTGTTAATTATGGGGCTGTATTGTAAGCGATTACACTTGTTTTTCCCTGCAAATAGATTCAGATAGTAAATTCAGATAATAAATGTTATATTATCTGACCATATATTATCTTTTATATTTTTATCAATATTTTATTATTAAATTTTAAAAATACCAAGTTAAGAACAATTTTAATAATTACCTTTGATCGCGCATCTGCTTTTCATATACAAAATTATCGTATACACGCAAATTAATACTTATCTTAATAATTTATACTATTTATTAATAATCCCTTAACTTCTGATTAAAAATTACGCAATTTGCTCCCCAATTTCACCGTTTTCCACGTAAGCGTGCGTATGTGATGTATAGGAGGGGGGAGGAATAAATAAGAAAAAATCCTCTGGAATAAATAAATCCTTTGCAAACACTATGAAGGTTTTTTTTTGGCATTCCAAAGCCTCCGGAATAGTGTTAAGAATAGCAGTATACAAAAAAAGATCGTACTTCAGAATGACGCGTATATACGTCCAAGGCAATTAATGCTTCTGCTGAGTGAGACATTTTTTCTCCGATGGCATTTAAAGGTTCAAATCATTTGTAGCCTTAGCGTCAAAGTACAGTATTATTGAATTATCTTGTTATTGTATAGAAGAGGGGGCGATGGAAATTATGATGGAATTTTGGGTCGCAAATAGTGAAAATTTGAGAAGCATTTGTCTACCGTAATTGAGGCTATGTACGCATTATCATCTATGTACGCATTATCTCTGCAACGAATACCGTTGATACAGTACGGCAGTCCAAAAATACAGAGACTTTCTGAAACATTTCATTAAGTACAGACTCAGTTTCAGTATTCTATTTTCCCATCTTTTTGTGTAAAGCGATTTTTGTTTCGTGTTAAGAGAAAAATTCACGGAAATTCATAGTAGTTTGTTGGGACCGTCTTATTATCTCATGTGTTGAGCGTTTTCGTGTTAAGCGTATTTCACTTTAAGTATAACATTTCTGATAATGTTTCTACGTGTTCTTGCCACAACGATTAAAATGCATTCGTTCTATTCTCTCTAAGTCAAAAATATTTTTGAAAAACAATGCTGTTACATATTTATTTAGGTAGTAAAAATTATTAAAAGAAACCTTTATGATATTTTTACTTACGTTGAAGTTAATTCAATAATAAAGGTTTACTTATTGGAAGACAGTAATGATTTCCTTTAAATGGGAAACTTATATATCGTGACAAATAGATGTTTGATTGAACCATTTTTAGGGTCATTTTTTCGATAAACTGAAGTGAAATGAGAACATTTAATTGACTGTGAATGAAGTTTATGCACGCTTATTTTTCTCTTTCGAATAGCAACTAGATCAATATTTTGCCATTTTAAGAAAAATATTTTACTACAAAATATCTGTTATTGAAATTCTACTATTGTATACTCTATAAAGGTTTTCAAAAGTTAATGTATTGTGAGCGTTATTTTTAGAATCTAAAAATAGCTTCCTATAATTGAAATAATGTCAAAAAACAAAGTCAAATATCTAGCTTGCAAGCATGATGCTAAGGAAGCTGTTTTGTAGTAGAATATTAACTAGAGCGATCGAACGCTTTGTATTTAACAAAGCTTAAATAGTTTTTTTCCTTCCTTTTATAATAGAAAAAGCATTGCGTTTGACAGCAAAAAAGTATTTTATAATTAAATGTTTCATACGTTATCATTTAATTTTAGTAATTAACTTTTTTTATTTAATCCGATTTTAATGTTTTTTATTTAATTGACTGTACATTTTTTTTCTCGGGTAAACTTTCGTTCCAGTTTTTATATAGTTATTTTTTGTGCATAATTTTAAAATTTGGCTATATTTTTTTAAAAAAAATAAACGGAATTTAAATACACTTTTTAGCAACGTTTAAATTAATACCATTAATTGAGTAATTGATTGAATAGTTAAAAATGCACAAATAGATCTTTTTATTGCACTAATATGATAAAATGAGTTCACTCTCTAAACTCGGATTAGATTATTTATTCTCAAAAAACTTGCTTTCTTTGTTATTGGTATTGTTAGTTGGTTATAAAATTCCGTTTTGAGATTTGAAAGAAATAGAGATATACTATACGCATCGGACTCTAAATTTGGCCGAATTACAAATTAATATTTCAATTCTAAAGCATTTTCGACACAGTGAGTCATTAATAAAAAAAACTTTATTGTTCTTATTTAAAAGAATTTTAACATTATAATTATTTAAGGAAATGTTATCATTCTTATTAAAAAAGAATAATAATATTAGAAGCACATTTAAAAGAGCATTATTATTCTTATTAAAAAGAATACCATTAGAACTACTTATTTAAAAAATGACAACAAGGAAATTACTTATTTAAAGAATGATAACATTGAAATTGTTTATTAAAAATGATAACATTAGAACTACTTATTCAAAGAATAACATTGAAATTACTTTTTCAAATAACATTAGACTTACTTATTAAAAAGAATAATATTACTCAGAATCATAAGTAATGATGATGGAATCCATCAATTGAAATGATTAAGTGTGTTGTTTCCATAAAATTCCTAATACCTAAATAAGCTTTATTATCTCCATGATGTCCATATCCATGATGTTTTTTAAATATAAATTACACTTAAATATTATACTGTTTTTGAGGCCTTGAAGCATTCCGTTATCAAACTATACATACATTTGCTTAACTTAAATTTATATTTTTTTAAATATTCTATATATCTGAGATTTTTAAAAAAATTATTTTAAATAAAAAACAAAGTTAATGTCAAGTAAATATGTAATTAAAGTAATATGTTAATTAATAAGCTTAAAATAATTATAATCTGTTTAATTATAAAAGATATAGAATTTCTTTTTATTTAGGTAACTTGCATTAATATTGGCAGCTCTTTAGAATAAAGTGATCCAAATAGCCTCGTAGGTTAATATAAGATTGCGCATTCCCTCCAAAAATTAGAATCGAGATCGAAGTGTTATTTGATGTATTATGTTTACTTTTAACTTTCTGTTACTATCGTAGTTTTTTTAATAGCTTCCCATTCATACAATTTTTTGCTGGGGAGCGTTCTATTTTGTGTTTCAGTTTGTATATTAACTCTTTTTTATTTAATATAAAATAACGGAGTATTTTTTCATTGGAATTTCAAAGAGGCTTTTAAAATTAAAGTTTTGGTTCTTTTTCCCTCCATGTAAGAATGGCGCCAAAATTTTATCAATGAAATTCGTTAAACAAAAATTAAATATGTACAAAACTAAAAATAATTTTAAACCACAGAAAAAAATTATTTTTTAATTTTACTATTTTTATAGAACTGTTTTTGCATATATATGATGAACACTTAGAGTTACTTGTTTTCATTTCACGAAAATCAAAAATTCAATAACAGGATTCAGATTTACAAAATTTGAATCTTTGAACAATTTGAAATTGTTCGGAGCTATTTTTTATGCATGAAAGTTTCTGTTATGAAATATTAATAACCAACAAACAATTTCAAGTTTCTATTTTTTTCTCTTTAAAAGATCAAAACAAACTTCAAAAATATGCTGGATAGCTTATTATTATTATTATGTACTTTACTACGCTACATTTTCCAGTATCATGCGCAATAAAGGCTAAGCAGCTTAGAGTAAACCTGAAAAAAGAAAATACTATGATAAAGATCCGCAATCATCTTCTTTTACACAAACTCTTCCTGGAAATTCCTGTCTTCAGTATCACTATCAAAATTATCTCTTCACTTTAAAACCCAGAGAAAACACCCAATTTTCCGCAGCAAAGAATATAGTAAAAGACATTAGTCTTACTGTCCTGAAGATTTGAAAGATATACAACTCCTCCTCCACAAACAAACAACCTTGCATCGCACTGCCGAGAAACGAACCGGTGTTTCTGACACGTGAACGACGAATACTCCCATCCCCCTCTTTTCCTCGTCCACCCCTAACTAATCGTCTGCTCACCCTCCCAAGCCTCCGGAAGTCGAGAGAAAAGAAAGAATTCAGTTCGGGATGCGAATTCCTTTTAATCTAATGGGCACTGGAGATCACTCGGAAGTCGGTTGAGGTCGACGACAATCGAGGAGGGAGTGCGCAGACGATAAAGCGGGTGAGGGGGTATCAATCCGGTTGGGCACCTCCCCCAGCTCACTAGGATCTCTTTTAATGATCTTCGATTAGATAGGACCTCTTGAGATAACAGAGAGTGGTTTTGCCGGGCAGAAAAGAATGTGAGGTCGGCAGTTTTGACACGATTCTGCCCTTTTTTTTAGCATCTGGTAAGCCTCTTGAAGCCTAGTGAGAGTGGGTCAAAAATAATAATAAAAAAAAGAATGTTTTTCTAAATGTTTCTTTTCCCCAAGAGATAAATGTTTTGAAAAAATAAGAGATACGATGATATTTCTAAGATTTAGAGCAGTAGTTTTCATACATTTTTGACTCACAGAACAATTAGAACTAAAAGGCGTTTTCGGGGATTCCCACTATTTTTTTCTCCCAGAAAAATATATCATAAAATAATATTCAATATAGATCAACATCTTATAGGTACTTTATGTAAGGGCAAGCAAAAAGAAAAGTATTGTTTTTAATATTAAATAATTGTATATATACATAATAATTCACTAAAATTTTCTCTCGTGGGATTTCAATTTAGAACAGTTTTCAATATTCTAAGACTTCTCGAGATAATTAATTTTTATTTTACATGTCTAACGGGAACTAACCACGATGCTTTCCCTCAAAAAAACTAAATTTTCACCATTTTTAAATCAGGATGACGACATCATGCATCTTCCGCGTATCTGGACCAATTAGAAAAGCTTTTACCAGAAATCATGTGATTTTAATAGCTTCCGGTTAACCATCGCAATAAAAAGATGAAATCTCTAAAGCGAACAAAGAATGATTTTGTGACTGCCTTAATTGTGAGCGTGTTAGGACTGTACTTTTATGTCACTGCTTTGATATTACCTGTTTCACTTATTAAAGCCACTTCGTCTTTTCCCCAATTGCACAAGAACTCTTCAAATAATCCACCTTATATCAAAATGCTCTGATTCTTGTCGCAAATTAGGGGGACATATATACATATGCCTGCGTGCGTGCGTGTGTGTGACGTTTATTTAGTTTTTATATTTTAATTTTGTAGCCACTTATGTCGAGAAATGTTTTTTCCTTAAATAATTTGTTCTGAAGGGTATTAAAATGCTTAGAGCTGTGTGAGAAATTCTGTGCATCTTACTTGAATTTTCAACCTAAAATTTAGGAGTTGGTCTTGCATAAATTTAGATTTTAACGTCAAAACTGTTGATATATCAATAAGTTGTTCTCTCTCCTTTATTATTGGGGCATTTTTCCCACAAATGGAAAAAACTGCATTTTTCAATAGCAGATTATTTAGTTTTGCAAAACATTGTACTGAAGAATATAAGATTGCTTCGTGAAACCTGAGATAGTAAATAGTAGTATATTCACAACCTAGTAAGTAGTACATATAAAGAAAAGACCTTTAAATATACTTTTATTATATCAAATTAAATATTATAAAAGCAGTAAAAAATAAAGTTATTCATCAATAAATTTTTCCGGTTCAATGACCGTGAGGATACTATATTTCTGCTTATACAAACTTCTTAAAATACGTGAATCTATTTTGTATGTACATTTTAAATTCTTTTTCGATTTTGAATGTCACTCTTGGAACCAAGAGATACGTGAAACCCATTTTGAAGACCACTGATCCAGAGCTTCTACTTAAGCCATTGAGGAACACGCGGATTTTCCTGTTAATGTATACGACTACGTTCGTAATCTGGATTTTGCAAAAGCGTATAATTGCATAATATGTATGATATTTAGTTTCAATTAGATTAGAAAATGTATATAAAATAAATGGTTTTAAGAGAATATTATTACAAAAGATTTATTTAAGTACAATATTTTGACAAAAAATTAACATAGAATGCCCCATCTTCAAAGTATTCTCCTTTTATTAAAAATGCTTCTATTATAATAATAGTTTGCCTGTATATAGATCGGACCTCTGTACAGAGGCTCAACTAGAATTTTTGAAATATATAACTTAGACGTGGGTTTATCCATGTTTTACGACAACAGAGAGGAGAAACTTTAAGAAAGAAAAAAAAACACGCGGATAATAATTTCAGAAGGTTGTAACTCTGAAAATAATGTGAATTTTTCAAAAATCGTAGTTGAGCCTCTGTACAAAGGTCTGAGTTATATACAGGCAAAATATAATTATAATAGAAGCATTTTTAACGAAAGGAGAACATTTTGAAAAATGTTATTCTAAGTTAATTTTTAGCCGAAATATTGTATTTAAATAATTTTTTTTTGTCAAAATGTCCTTAAAACTATTTTATACACGTATTCTAATTTAAGGGACACTAAATATCATGAAAATTATCCATTTATGCGCCTTTTTATAATCAGGGTTCCGAACGTAGTCGAATACATTAAGCGTAACTTCGTTTAAAAATTAATACAAAATTAGCTCTGTAATAAAATACGCTGAAATGTATAACTAATAATCATTCTAAATCCATAAGTTAAAATTAAAATCACACCGCTGTGATCACTGGCTTCAGAAAGAGCAAATTGCAACCACACATATTATACCTTGTTCCATGGAGTGATCACATAAATGTTATTATGGTTCTAAGCGGGTTAAACTTCAAGATATGGTAAATCAAGGTAACATTTAAAACGTATTGGTAAATAAACTAAATGGTTTTTACGTATTTGTGCATATTTTTTAAAACCTCTGAAAGGACTTTTTCTTTGTAAAAAGATTACACTATTGACTCCTATTTAATCAAATCAGAAATCTTGTGTTTGTTTTTCCCCTCTTAAATTCTGAATAAAAAAATTTCTGCAGCAATAAAAAATACATGTTTATTTTAATTCAGTCACAGCACTTAAAAAATCAAATCAGTTTTTTAATGATTATTATTTTAATTAATTGACAATCAAATTTTAAAATTAGTAATATTTTTATTATAAATAATAGAATTTTTTGTGAGGTATTAGGATTCAGTAAAATAATTATATTTGAATGTGCAGTATCTCTTACCTCGTATACATTAAGCGATGAAGAAATGTTTAATTATATAATGTGTTCCTTTATTATTGCTCTACTCACAGTGCACTTTTTACAGAAATAAAATGCATTGCATAACTAGAATATAAGGAATGAAATTTTACGAAGACAGTAAAAAAAAAATTAAATGTTCCGTATTCCAAATTAATTAAGTTAAATTTGATATTAACGAATTTTAATTATTAATTAGAATTAGCAAATTAGCTTTGAAAGCTAGCTAATTTTATTTCATATATTGTATGTTTTTTCAAACTATATTTTAACTTTATCACAATTCATATGTTATTTAAAACATATGAAATGAAAACTCTATAGATTGTAATTATTTAAAATTATTTTTTACACTTTTTTTGTGGTTAGTTCTTATCTATAGTAATTACTCATTTAATAATAAGGTTTAAAAATTGTATTTCCTCCAGAAACAGAGAAAAATTTGGACTTAATTAGTGTCTATCCTTAAACCAATTTTTATTCATCATCTATTTGGTTATTTAAATTTAATTTGGAGTAGAATACAATACACACTATTTTGAATAATAAACCATAAAATGTTCACAACATAAGTACATATAAAGAAAAAAATGCAAAAAAGTGTATTCATAAACAGATAAGTCAATTATATTTTGTTTAAATAAAATATGTAATACGCAATGAAAGTTAGGTGATTACATTAAAATTCAACATAAATAAATAATTACTAAAATAGGTATTCGATCCCCTAATATAAATATATAACGGAAGGTAAGTTAGGTGTGTATGATCTTTAAGACTCTCTGTCATCAGTACCTAACTACATTATCAAAAATTTACTATTACACTAAAAAATATTAATTAAAAAATTCTTAATGGAGATTATTATAATAAATATTTCTCTAGGTATCGATTGGCGCACTGCCTTGATTTTTATGTAATTAGAAAGTAGGGAATATAAGATCTAAAAAATTAAGGAGTCCAATTACTTAAGGTTTTGAGATAATTATGAAACTATAGAATTTTGTTTCGAAAGCAGCTAGCTATTTGTGCTCAGTTTGGCTCCTTTCTAGTCATTTTTTCGCGAAAGGGGGGGGGGGCAGTTTTGAAAAGAATTGCAATGAAATGACTTAATTTTCTATTTTCCTACTATGGGTATTTCAACAAGCTGATATTATAATTTGAAAAATATTTCTGTATAGAATCACATATTTTAAGCACATTCTTATTTAGATAAAATAGTAGCATTATGAACGAAAATGAAAATATATATTACTACTGTGACTTAAAAACCGAAACATATAGTTGACCCAAAATCTGGCATAGAGCCATCAAATTTCCTATAAAAACCTAAATTATACATCAAAGTAAAATATCTCCTGTGCACATATGCATAATTCCTTTAATTGTCTCTTGCATCTGCAAAGAATCTATTTGTAGTCCACTCTCTCTCTGCCACACAAATCAAAAACTTTTCAGCAACAATTTGGGAATACTGTCTGAATATAATATATGCAAACACTTTATCAATTTGTTCCTAAATTATATTTTATAAAGAGTGTTTTTTTTTCAGGTATAGAAGTTTAAGTTGGCATTACTTTCCAAGATGGCGACCGATTTAACAGCTGTCAAGTGATTTATTCTCAGTTTGGTTTGGCAGTTCATCAAAACGATCATCAAGCAAGGCGTAGATTCGTCGAATGGGCCCAAAACGAGATTGCCGTTGTTCCCGATTTTCATAAGCGAATTTTGTTTAGCGATGAAGCACACTTCTGGTTGAATGGCTACGTCAACAAACAAAACTGCCGCATTTGGAGTGAAGCTAATCCACAAGTGTATGTCGAAACACCGTTACATGCAGAAAAACTGACTGTTTGGTGCGCTTTATGGGCTGGTGGAATCCTTCTTCAAAAACGATGAAGGCCACAACGTTACAGTCAATGGTGATCAGTATAGAGCTATGATTACTAACTTTGTCATTCCTGAATTGAACAATCATGATGTCCAGGAGCTGTGGTTCCAACAAGACGGCGTAACATGTCACACAGATTTATTGAAACAATCGATTTATTGAAACACACGTTTGGTGACCGACTAATTTCACGTTTTGGACCTGTGAATGGGCCTCCAAGATCTTGTGATTTAACACCGCTAGACTATTTTTTGTGGGGCTATGTAAAGTCATTGGTCTATGCGGATAAGCCACAAACGCTTGACCATTTGGAAGACAACATTCGCCGTGTTATTGCCGATATACGGCCACAAATGTTGGAAAAAGTCATCAAAAATTGGACGTCAAGATTGGACTACATCCGAGCCAGCCGTGGCAGTCATATGCCAGAAAGCATATTTAAAATGTAATGCACAAGATTATCTTTCGAATAAAAAAAAATTCATGTCAATCGAATAATACATCGTTGTTTAAATTGCAATTTAAAGTTCTATACCTCTAAAAAAACACCCTTTACTTATTTGAATTATAAAAAAATAAGATCGGATATTGATTGGGGGCAGCGGTATCCAAAGAGATCATAGTCCCAAAACTCGCGAGCGGAATTGATTTTGTCGAACCACGAGTTCGAATCCTGATTCGATTAAAATGTGCCGTGTGAAGGGGGTAACACATGCTAAATATGCGGTATCTCAAAATTCTTTCATTGACGTGGCGAGCGTTTGGAGAGTGTGCTGTTGGTTCAGGTGTCTTCATTGACCATGGTTCGAAATTTCGGAGACCAAAAACTTTCGTTGCGACTTAAAAAAATCAATCAAATTCAAAAACTTATCTACAATTTCAAAAAAGAATTTGAAAAAAAAAATATTTAAATACATTTTCTGAGCTCACTTTTCAAAAGAGCATCTTTTTCAATATTTCTTGGAAATTCAACAGAATAAACTTCAGCTTCAGAAGAAATTATCTTCTTTAATTTTAAAAAAAAATAAATAATTGTGCATTGCTCCACTTTTACAATATTTACTCCACGCTTTGTAAGCTAACCTAATCTCTCTCTTGAATTTAAAAACTCATTTCCTATTTTATCCACCTATATGCAAGAAATGGCAACACAACCAACTCTTATGATACTGTAAACCCAATATAAATTGCCTCTAAAATAGACACAAAGACATTACTACTAAATTAAATTAAACTAAAACATCCTGACTACACTAAAACAAAGTCCAGTAAAACGAGTGGAAAGAGGTAGGAGGTGTTAACAACGACATGCAACAGAAAATCTACACAGCAAAATTTTCTTTTCTTGGAAGACATTTTCTCTCGGTTGAAATGTAAGTGACAAACACACTGTTCCTTTCCTGTCACTTCCTGCCTAGCCATGCCAGATCAAGAATTGTGTAAGCAATTAGTTATGCAAATATAACGAGTCGTCTGACGTTTGTAGAGGTGGAGGGGGCTGTCTTCAGCACCTCCCCCTTCAGCTGATGGATCGTTTTGCGTGGGCTAAATGTGTTAGGTTGGGGACGTTCCCTGCTTAATGGAATATAATCAAATTTTCTTGGAGAAAACAGTTCGGATGATTGGGTGAAGATGCATGAATTTGAATACTCTAGGAACTCAACAGGTGGAACGGATTAATCAGTTTTCACGAATGATGAAGTTGGATTTGAGATGTGTTTTGGATGAAAAGGAAAATTAAATTATTTTAAGGCATCCGATTACTTACGACAACTTTTTTTTTGTTTATAAAAATAGAGACATGGGGATTTGTGTGTTTGGGGTATTTAGATTATTTATAGTACATTTTAAGAAAAATATGCTAAAATTAAGAAGAGAAAAATAAATTATTATTAATAAAATGGAAAAAAATGGGTAAACATTTACAAAAAATTACATAAACGAGGCTCATTTTGTACAAAAAGTTAATGAACAAATTTTCAATTTTGATGTGTTGTTTTGCCATTTATCTTTGAAATGACATTCAGGATAAGAATAATATTTTAATTTTTACAAAAGCTAGAGCATTTTATTTTATTTGTTATATAAAAATTGCTTAAACAACAGTGATTATATTCACATAAGGGACTGTAAATTGTGTAATAAAATAGCCATTGATAAATCTGAAGGTTAAAACACTTCTTCTATTATACGTAAAATACACAAAAAATTTCAGTTAATTGTTTTCAGACTTTTTGAACAATCACTGTCCCCGTTTGAGCATTTTCAAAAAACACATTTGAAGAAAAACGTATTTTGAAGCACTGGCGCAACGTACACCCTCGCAAACCCCACATTGCGGGGAGAACAGGGACTCTAGGGTGCCCAAAACTGAACTGACACTAAGTACGTATTTGTGCTTAGGGCCCAAAACTTGAGTTTGCAGGGGGGCAATATTCTCTGTTACGCCACTGTTATGAAGCATGACATCTTGCTTAAAGTAATAGCATATGATTTTATTAAAACACTTGTACTTTTTGTTCCAGTTACTGGAAAATAATAAACTTGGTATTTTTATAAAGCTAATAAAATGAAAAAAAAATCAATAAAATCACAAAAAAAAAATTAAAATTAAATCACAAAAATGTTGGCAAAATTCACAAATTTAGGGTAGTCGGATACCTTAAGAAATATCTAGAGTAGGTAACATTCATAAATACAGATTAGAATAAATAAAAATAGTATTTATTAATATAACTGACAACATCCATACATTGAAAAAACTTATAAATGGATATTTTTTCTTATGTTTGGTGTCTGTGGAAGTAGAATATCCGGTACTTTTCTTTTTCGCCACCACAGGCGGTAAAATCACCAAAAATGATACAACCAACTCCAATCGGAATATTCTTGCCAGGTAACCTTTTGCCACCCCATTTCATAACAAATCGTGGTTTTTCTTCTCAGTAATATCTTTTCTAAAAAAATCAAAAATGGATGGTAAAACAATGCGAACAAATATGTATTAATATTTTATCTATATATTGTGTATTGTCTCCAATAACGCCAACATGGCAAGATTTGCGCAGGTGAAACGCGAAGTACCAAATACACATATAAAATTGTTTTAAGAATATTATTACAAGAGAAAATTATTTAAATGCAGTTTAGGCAATAAATGAAGAAAGAACGGCATATTGTCTATACATTCTCTTATGGAAAATGCTTCTGTAATTATAATATTTTGCCTACATATAACTAAGGTTTTTCTAAAAAACCTGAATTAGTAGTTTTGAAATACATAATTTAGAAGAGGATTTATTCATATTTTAATATATCATAGTAGAGAAATTTTAACAGAAAACCACCATTATTATTTCAATTAATCGTAACTGTAAAAATAATAGACTTTTCACAAATCATAATTCAACCCCTATATGGAAGTCCCAGCTATATAAATGCAATATATTATTACTCGTATTATATTATTGTTTCAGGAGTATTTTTCATGAAAGGAGGTTTTGAAAATATGTTTTCTTTCTCATTTTTATGGAGAAAAAATTGTATTTTAATAATTCTGTTCTTGTAATTATTCTTAAAAAAACAATTATATATATATATATTTTAATTTAACTCAGTAAACATCAAAAAATATTCATGTATACGCTTTTTCAAAATCATGGACTCGAACGAATTCAGACACCAAGTTTTTTTGGTTGTACTTACTTTTGAAAAAATTATCCTTAAATTTATTACGCTATCATCTTCAAAATGTGTATTTAATTTAAAAATGTTTTTATTTATTTATTTATTTATTTATTTATTGTGATATTTTATCCGTAAATATATAAAATAAGATCCTATAATAATTTATTTTTATTGAAAAAAAAACAGTTTTTAAATAAATGTATGATCAATTAAAACAAAGATGAAAAAAATAAAAGTTTAGAATATGTAGACCCTCAGTGATGCTTACTTATTAGAGAGAGCAATTAAATTGTTTTAAATATTTATTTTAGCTAACATAAGAATATTGTTAAAAATCTTCTTTTAGAACACATCGTTGATTTGAATATTACATTTTGATGAAGCAGCTGAAAAATGAATAAAATATTACTTTATTTTAATAGACAAAAAAGAATGACTTACTAACAAAACAATTTGATTTGAATATTACATTTTGATGAAGCAGCTGCAAAATTAATGAAATATTACTTTATTTTAATACACAAAAAAGAATAACTTACTAACAAAACAATATGATTTTAATATTACATTTTGATGAAGCAGCTGCAAAATGAATAAAACATTACTTTATTTTAATAGACAAAAAAGAATAACTTATTAACAAAACAATGATTTTTTTTTATTTTCTTAGATGGTGCTTTTTATAGAGTGAGTTTATTAAAAAACTTATTCAATTACGTTAGTGTTGAAGAAATCGTTTTCTACAATCCTAGATTCCAAAAATGAAAAATACCATGAATATGATATTCATTTTTTTTCCTTTAAAACAAATAGATTTTCAAGCAATAGTGAAGGATGTTTATAATGTAAATTGTTTTCAAGAAAACAACACGAAATATTTGAACTGTAAATCATATTTTTCTAATTAGAGCATGAAACTATAACAAAATGTTTCTAAAATATGTAGATAAGGGGATCTTAAACTATGGTCCATGGAGCCCCCGGGATCCTCAGCACCTTTCTAGGGGTCTACAAAAGACCTATAATTTTAATGTTAATGTTTCCCTCTTCTACATAACTCTGAAAGGCTTCGAGGAAATCCATCCGAGGATTTCCATCCAAGAGTAGATCACTAATTTACCTCAACGAAAAAACTATACCAGAATATGTACTTCAAAGAGGAATATTAATTCATAGTTTTTCTATTGTTTGTAACTACATAGCCATTACCCATTACTACAACATAATAATTTCAAAACATAGTGAAAATCGCTTTGAAAGCTTAGAATCGGAATTGAGACTGCAGATTTCAAATATTACACCGGATATAAAAGCACTTGTAAAAAAAAATTAGCACAATCCTTCTCATTAAAAAATTTAATTAATGCAGTTAAGTACATTATATTATATATATATATATATATATATATATATATATATATATATATTTGCTTTGGGGCTTTGGTATAAGATGCATGTCTGCACTTATTTTGGGTTTCATTATTACATGTAAGTTTTTATATCCTAATTTTTTCCGATCGAATTTTTTCTTGTTATTCTTCTCTATGAAAGAATAATCATTGTTCTCTTTTAATTATTTCATTTTACTTTGCTGTCTGGTTTATCATCCACGTGTGTTTGGAATAGGCTTAATTTTTCAACATGGCTCTGTTTTTTTCATAAGTGTCGAAAATTTCTGTTGTACGGGGAAGGTGGATCCATAAAGTATTCCTTAACCCTAAATCGCTTACCTAATGCAGCGACAGAGCTCAAAAAATCATAATAAGTCTCCAAGTTAGTCCAATGACTCTTTTAGCATCTGCATTTGTTGTGTCTCTTGAGTTCCATTTTCTTTGTTCTTTGACATTGCAGGTTATGCAACTTTTTCACTTAGTATTTAATTTTGTTTTATTACACTATATATATATATATATATATATATATATATATATATATATATATATATATATATATATATATACGGTCGAACCTCCCTCTAACAAACCTCTATATTGCGAATTTTTCTGTATAGCGAACTTTTTCCTGAAACCAAGAACATTTTACGATTTTCTTCGTAAAATAACCTCTCAATACCGAAGTGCATTTTCTATATAACGAACTTTTTCTTGTGTGATTCAATTTTTTTCTCCCTTTTTTTAAAATAATCTGAACATTTCAATTTCTTTTTATTTTTAACATATCTTATGGTGATCATAAATCTCGAGATGATTTTATTAAATGCCTCACTCGACGAGAACAATAGAATTCTGGACGTTTCCTGCAAGAAGTGTAACATTTTCCTCCATTGTTCAGTTCACTAAAAACACCTTCGTTATCCCCTTTCAATCTCAGTGGAGTTGTGTTGTGTTCCCGTATCCTTCAACTAGTCTCCATTCATTTGCATTGTTGATGAGTCACACTTCTAACTTTGTTTCTTGTAGCTCAAAGGGAGATATAAGAACAAGAGGATACTGCAAATTGTTATATGACCCGAGAAAATGAGGGAATGTTAGGCTTTTTACCTTCCGCGTTAGCTTAGTGGTCAAAGTTACGGACTCGTGCCTGGCTTGCCATGAGTTCGAGTCCAGAGCCGCTGCACGTTTAATCTGTCGAGGTTCAGACGTCCTCCCTTTGGTGTGGAAGCTAAGAAAGGAGGTGCCACAGCACAGGTGTCGTGTTTGTCACTTGACCATGGTGCAAAGTTACGAGTTCCATTGTCAATAGCCCTCTTGCAGCATTTTAGTTTGACATTAATATAACTGTCACTCATCGCGCATAAAGCACATAAAGTTGCATAAAGTCACAATCTATCTATGTAAATAACAGATACATATTAATGTAGCTTTAACCCTCTGACCAGATTCTCAAACGGCTATGATTTGCTTTGATGCTTGTTGATAATGCTGTGGTGTGATTTTTTTTTTGGGGGGGAGGGGGAGGTGCTGCCTTGACATCTTCAGTTGGACTCTACCCAGTGATCCTCACGTCGTGGTACATAGCGATTTTTTCAACTTACGATATGTGTGATTTTTCTTATCTGGCACCGTCTATCATACGGATATTACTACAGTTATTTCGTGTTTTGTTTTATTATTTTAAATTGTTTTTACATGAATATAAATAATTTTTAATCAGTTTTTATGAAAATACAAGTCACAATTCAAGTGATAAAGATATATTGTTGTACTTAATTTAATCTCACACATCTTATTTGAGCCATACTCAATTTCATGAGCTATAAGTACACTTAAAACAATCCTTAAGGTAATAAAATTTAAAAAAACATTCACGTACCCGTCTATCAGACAGATGTTCCTCACTGCGGCTAAAAATTGATGGTCCGCTCAGAGGGATTGATACAAACCTTCCCTTTCAAAAAAAAAGAAAAGAAACCCTATTGAAATCAAAATTTATTTTACGAAGACTACTACAAATCAATTCCCTTTTACGGGGTCGTTGTCTTGAAGTTCTACTATAACGTATTTTTCATTCCATGGTGAAATTATTATGTAAAATTCTATAGTTATATACAAATAATAACTATTAGCTTTGGTATTGCACGTAAAAGAAGTGTGGGTTTAAATCGATAATAAATATATTATTTCTGTGAAATAATTGCTAGAAGATGTCCCTTGTCTATTGAAATATAATAAAGTAAAGGGTGTATTTTTAGAGGTATAGAACTTTAAATTGCAAAAAAACAACGATGTATTATTCGATTGACATGAATTTTTTTTATTCGAAAGATTATCTTGTGGCAATACATTTTAAATATGATTTCTGGCATATGACTGCCACGGCTGGCTCGGATGTAGTCCAATCTGGACGTCCAATTTTCGATGACTTTTTCTGACATTTGTAACCGTATATCGGCAATAACACGGAGAATGTTGTCTTCCAAATGGTCAAGCAATTGTGGCTTATCTGCATGGACCAATGACTTTACATAGCCCCACAGAAAATAGTCTAGCGGTGTTAAATCACAAGATCTCGGAGGCCAATTCACAGGTCCAAAACGTGAAATTAGTCGTTCACCAAACGTGTGTTTCAATAAATCGATTGTGGCACGAGCTGTGTGACATGTTGCGCCGTCTTGTTGGAACCACAGCTCCTGAACATCATGATTGTTCATTTCAGGAATGACAAAGTTAGTAATCATAGCTCTATACCGATCCCCATTGACTGTAACGTTGTGGCCTTCATCGTTTTTGAAGAAGGATTCCACCAGCCCATAAAGCGCTCCAAACAGTCAGTTTTTCTGGATGTAACGGTGTTTCGACATACAGTTGTGGATTAGCTTCACTCCAAATGCGGCAGTTTTGTTTGTCGACGTAGCCATTCAACCAGAAGTGCGCTTCATCGCTAAACAAAATTCGCTTATGAAAATCGGGAACAACGGCAATCTCGTTTTGGGCCCATTCGACGAATCTACGCCTTGCTTGATGATCGTTTTGATGAATTGCCAGACCAAACTGAGAATAAATCACTTGACAGCTGTTAAATCGGTCGCCATCTTGGAAAGTAATGCAATTTTAAACTTCTATACTTGGAAAAAAATACTCTTTATTTAACATATTTCTTACTGCTTTTTAAAGAATTAAAATCTTGTCGATGAAACTCGATGTCAAGGATAAATTCAGAGAATGGTTAATAACATTCCCTCCATAAAAAATGCAGCAAAAAAACACTTGCATTTTGTGAAGGTAACATTCATAAATAATTCAGTTCTAACATTTTTACGGTTTTCCATTCAAAACATAGGACTAAGTCGAAAAAAAAATTAGTCAAATGAATATAAAATCTTAGTCAATATATATACAATTCACAGAATGTGTGATTTTAATATATGACAAATAACAAATTATAACACAATTAAAAATATAAAAAAATTCATATCCCTTTAAGAACCGAATTACTTTTATCTTCAAATAATAAATTCTTCTGGTTATTAATACTATATGGGCCCCAATGACACTGAGGAAAATAATAAAAAAATTCCCACTCCCCCCCTCTGGAACGTAGACGATACCCACCCGATCGTGCGGGTTGGACGTTATTTGTGAAACAGGTCACCTATGAAATTTTACGAGTTATACATTTTTAGCTATAAGTTCATAGAAGAAATAATCTTAATTCAACTAAAATTGTTACAAACAAGGAAGTTATTGATGTGTAATTAACTGTGTTTTATTAATTCATTATGTATTTACTGTAAAAATCTTTTTTTTGACAAGTATAAATAACCATTGCATTTTCCACAACATGTTATCGAACTGTTTTCGTAGTTTTCAAATATGTCCTTGCAAGGCCTTGAAATGTCATCAAACATCAAAAATGGCTGTACATGTCAAGCCTTTTATCCTGGAATGGCCAGGATAAAAGCCATGACATGTATAGCAGGTGGATTATAACACTTCGATCATCTTGCGAGTGGAATTACAACACTGTTATTTTCATCTCATCAGTTAAAATACTTTTGTTAGTAAAAGGAGAGACGGATAACGCTTCAACTATCTCTAACTTAAATTTTAAGCGGTCCATTTTGATTTTTGGAGAAATTTTATTTGATATTGCATTTTGTTTGCACAGAAACCAAGAATTTGCAACAGCTAAATCAATGTAATGAATGTATTCAAGAGACTTTTATGGTAAAGAATGATTCAAAATTCTCTTTCTATTTCAAATATTCCCATGGGTTTCTTCATTTCTCTCATGAGAACTTGATCCCCTTTCCAGTTCATATGTTTTGTTCGCAGTATTGTCATCATCCGAGAGATCACTAAGTTCTGATCTAAGTTCAATCTGATTTATTCATCAATTGAAAAATTTCTTCTCTTCTTAGACACTTGAAAAAGTTTTTGGTTAAAAGTTAACACCATGAAAAATAGTAAAAGTAGTTGTTCCATGAAAAGCAGTAAAATGCATCAGAAAATTTTATTTTTTAAAAATATGTATATATTTAAACCAAACCACATACTAACTACCACAGGAAAACCCAGTTTTTTGGGGGGCGGGAAGAGATATGGATGCTGATATCTGTGGAGAGGATAAAAATACTATACTCCTCAACAAATGTATGAAAAAGAAATTAATTGCAAAAAAGAGAGAGAAAAAGAAAATAGGGAATCATCCATGGTGACCCCAAGTAAATTTGGTACTAATTATATATTTAATGCAGGCTTTCCTCAAAATTATTGAAACAGAAAAGAAAATTCGCATGGTAAGTAGTTACCTTTACAACTGCAATGATCCAAGTAACGCCCAACCCGCACGATCGTGCGGGTAAGGAAATCTCGAGGCCTACAAGCCACATTAAAGAGTATACTTAATATTTTTTTTATTTTACGATTATTTAAACATTAATACAAAAAATTGTATCTTAGCAATTAGAAATATATTAATAATTACCTTTTTGCGACAGATAAAAAGAAGACGAGCTTTCGTTGTATTTCAAAACAAAGCTAAATTTGCCAGCTGAAAGTAAAACGTGGTTCACAACCATCGTCTTTTGATAAAAAGTCATACTTTACACTTTCTGCAAACCGGCTAAATCGTTATATTCACGATTTTTTTTACATATGACAGTTTCAGAAGCAAAAACGTTAAGAATATCTAACCCGCACGATCTTGAGGGTTGGGTCTTAAAGGGATATAATGAATGATTCAATTATTTACTGAATGATATAATTCTTCATCAATATTATATTAATCTCATTAAGTATTAAGCCATGGTAAGTAATAAACTCTTCAAGTGTTCCCTATGTTATTTGAATCAGTTTTAATAAACAGATTATAATAAAGTATTTTACTATGTGTTTATATTATTTAAAATTATTAACATATTGTATTAAAGTATTTTGCTATGTTTATATTATTTAAAATTATTAACAAATTATATTAAAGTATGCTATAAATGATAATGAAGTATTATGCTTCGCAGACAAAGAAGTAATTAGGTTCATATTATTCTTAAATGTTTGAATATATGACGTTCTCTAATACTTTTTGCAGAGTATTACAATTAAAACAAACGGAAATGTTTTCTACCATGTGATTTTAATAATAGAAGGGGGGGGAGTGGAGTGTATATTTCTTGACAAAAGGCAGTTAAGTGATTTTTTTTTAGATTAAAAGGAAAATAATTAAGGATTGCTTTATCTCCCTTGAAATAAAAATTAAAACAAAGCTTTGTTTAAAAGCTGATTAATAATACTCATTATGAAAATTTATGGCTGACAACTGAGAAAATTGTAATATATTTAATTAATAAAAAACAATGTTCAAAAATTTAAAAACGCGCACATTTCAAAAATTCATATCATATTGCTAAAAGTTATTTTAATTGAATTATACGGAACGAGGTCAGCTCAAGACCTATATTTTGACTAGATTGTATCTTTGAAAAATTAAAGAATTTATTTTTGACTTATTATTAAATTATTGACTGTACAAACGTGTTCTTCTTATTTAATTAATTAATAAAATTCTTCAGGAAAAAAAACCAAGGTCGTCTGCTTCAACAAGAAATCATTAGCACAACCTCTTGAAACTCGAAGTTAATTAAAGCGTTAATTTTAATTAATATGCAAAAATGCTAAAAATACTCTTTTTTAATCGATAAAAAAGTTACAGAAAAATTAAAACTTTAACAATTCAACATTCATTTTAAATATATTTTTATTCTGTTAATCATCACGATTTAAAAAATAACAAAAAAGAAAAAGTAAGATTCAATAAATAAGTCACAGAAAGAAATTCGGCGCAAATTAATTTTAAATCATTAGTTTAATACTAATCACCAGATTCAAATTAATTTGTCTGAAATGAGAAATTTTCCTTTTAAGTCAATTTTTTTTCTCTCTTAAATGCTCCTTTCATATGAAGGAACTCTCTTAAAAGAGCTTACTTAAATTAAAGCGGCCTCTACACTTACTATCAAAGAAATTTTTTTTCCTTCGTTGTTTTTCACTGAGAAGATGAAAAATAAGTTTGAGTTTTATTTAGAAACTAATGACACCATACAATGAGTAATGGGAGAAAAAAGTTGTTTTAGAGAGGGGTGGAGAAAATTAAACTCTGTAAAATCAAAACAATTTTTTACTTAACTCTATTTATTTTTCTATATGCAATATAATATAATAAAAATAAACGAAATAAAATATCCTACAAAACAAAGAATGAAAAAATTATGGAATCGAAAACCAAGAATATCAAATAAAAATATAAGTATATATACAAAAAGTCATTAGGCCAAAATGGGAAACTGTCATGTTTTCTTAAACTATTGCCAACTCAGGACGGTGAAGTAACTTGCCTTATGGGTTTCCAAACTTTTCTTTCAGCACAGAATCGTGCAAGAAAAATATAAGAAAAAACCAAGTTGAGAAATGATTTTAAACTAATTTTGGTTATAATAAAATAAAATAAAGAATTATTAATTTTTGAAACATATAGTGCCACCTTTTGATTAACTGTATAATTAATTTTAAAAAATACCACTTAATGCAAATATTATTAGATTTTGTCATTTCACTGAGAACTATTAGAAATATAATTGTAAAGAAAATTAGCAGTATATCACAAATTTATACAGATTAGCTCGCAGATGTTAAAGAGAAAATTCAATGAACATGCATTAAAAGCATCAAACTGTTAAATCGAGCTTGAATTTTCAACAAATGATCTTAAAAGGAAAAAAGTCTTAAGAAAATAATACAAAAGAAAAAAAATCGAAATGATTTTCCTGGTGTAATGTTTCGTTTTTACGAAATGAAATGGAACAACAATTCGAATTTCCATTACAGCCAAGCCTACTGGGAAAATGTTTCCAATTCCATTCATTGTTATGGAATTCGAGAAAAGTGAAATGATCGGAGGAAATGAGGCCAATCACAATTCGAATTCTTGATTACGGTGAGTTTATTTTAATCAAACGAAATGATCAAGGATATGAAAATAAATATCTGGGATTAAAAAGTGAATGGGAAACATTAATCAAAATCTATTATTAGAAAATAGGAAAGACATAAAATAAATAGCTTAAATTTATTTGAGGGAAGACTGTTTTTAATAACAAGTTTATAACAAAACCAATACATTTTTGTATCATCAAAATACAGTATTTTTAATTTCAACTCGAAGCAGAATATAATGCTAGCTTTAAATAACTCAATTCGACTTTAATTTAATTATAACTCATATAACAATAAATAATGTTACAAACAAGCACCAAAGAGCTTCCATTGATCTGGTATTGTTTGCTATTTATTTTCTTTCTGAATTTCAAAAAATGTACGTATGAAATGTGTCTAAAATATAATAACTTAATAAACACATTTTCTTTTTGTATATAGTTATACTCTAAAATTTAGAAAGTATTCCAAAATATTTTTAAGGCTCTTTGTACTTTACAGGTATCCGACTACCTTCGGAATATGAATTTTGCAAAACGTATAAAAAAATAATGATTTTTTAATATTTAGTGCAATTTGATTTAAAATATAAATGTAAAAGAATTTTAAGAATGTTATTACAAGAAAAAATTATTTAGACCAAATTTTTTGGCAGAAAATGAAGAAAGAACGACATATTTTTAAAACATTCTCCTTTTATGAAAAATCTTTCTATTATAATAATATTTTGCCTAAATATAGCTAGGGCTGCAGCACCGAGTCTAAAATAGGAGTTTTGAAAAATTCACATTATTTTCAGAGTTACGATCAAATAAAATAATAACGGATGATTTGTTAAAATTTATCTACTCTGATGTTATAAAATATGAATACAACCACACCTAAATTACACGTTTAAAAATTTTAGTTTAACCCACGCATTGAGAACTTAGCTATGTTGAAGCAAAATATTACTATACCAACATTTTTTATAAAAGGAGAAGGTTTTAAAAGAATGTCACACTTTCTTCTTCGTGTGCCAAAAAAATTGTTTTTCAATAAATTTTCCTTGTAATGATATGCTTAAACTAATTTCATATACATATTCTAACTAGCTGTTATACCCATTCTTCGCACGGGTGAATTAAAAAACTAATCAATACACATTGAAGGATAAAAAAGTTTTTTATGAGTTAATTTTACGTGAATTGCAAATATTAAACAATTAAAAGCTATTTCAGTTGCGTATTTCAGTTACACAAAAACCCCTTATTTGTTAAATTTTAATTTTGTAGATCTAAGCTGACAAAAAGGGGAATTTTTTTTTATTTATAACTCCCCTAACTCTCTTTTGGGTCGATTTTTGTAAACACCTTCCTAAGCTGATCTCTGCTCAGCAAAAGTGATACATTTTACCCATTTTGCGTAATGAACGTTTAAAATAGTGTAAATAATTTATATCTGGATGCGTAATACATTAATTTACTTTCTTTGTATTTATTTTATGTTAAAATTGTAATGTTCGCAAGCAACGCCGTTCCTTACATTATAATGGCGATTCAATGGAAACAGAGCGAAATGTTGGCGATAAGAGTCAAGTTGGTATCATTTTTGGCAATGTATAATGTTAGCAACTTGGTGGTTGATTCAACGGTGTAGAAATTGATATACCGTAGCTTCCCCTGGTGGGGAGCTGCAATAAAGAGAAATCATAAAAACTTTCTCCACAAAAAATATACATATGCATGCCAATTTTCATAGTGATCGATTGAACGGTGTTAGAGTGACGCGATTTCACATAGGCAAACATCCATTTACACAAATACAGATTTAACTAACATTATAAATATATATCAAAACAATTATGAGTTTATGCGTTTTTTCAAAATAACGGTTTCTGGTTTCGAAAATAACGTAACTTTAGATTTGAAATTCTTATTCTTATAAAATCATGCCTATTAAAATTAATTACTATTAATTACATTAGATAACATTAAATTAAATCTTATCTAGAAATTTTTTTATGTCTATTCAGATATTTTTCAAGTTTTATTTTAAAGTAGACGATAAGGAAATTGGAATTTCAAATTAATACGAAATACACTTGAAAAATGTGTTCCATTTCTTTAAGAAAAGATTATCAAAATATGCATGAATGTGTGTGTGTGTGCAAGTGCTTCCAAAAACGGTAAATAAATGATTAAAATGAGTTTTCCCTCGAAAGGTTCCAGATACGTAATGCAAATTTCTAGGCTAATGTAAAAATTTATTTTGATTTGAAATGTATTGAAATAGAGCTGAATGGACCACATAAAATACTTTGAAAAGCTCCGTACAAATTCAGAAACCATAAGTTTTTATTTACTGTGTGTCGAAAAGGAGTTACCAATCGAAGAAATCGTTACGTAAAGACAGCATTTTAAAATGTAAAGGTGCAAAACTATGAAAAATCCCAAAATGTTTCTGAAAAAGAATTATTTCTGCTTACTAAGCATTAATGTATAAAGGAGCCGCCAAACATTAAACGTTATATCATTAAATATTTAAATTAAAACCATCAAAGGAGTTTATTTGAAATAACGCGTTGGTGTAAAAGTGTCGTATTTCAATGTAATAGAAATCAAATATTAAAACTGTCAAATATTTGACTCAAAACTGGATCTTAGCAAAGCAGAAATAAAGAAAAATAATTAAAGAATTATTTTTAATACAAAAATAAACAACCAAAATTATAAAAAGTATAAAACTTCTTAAACATATTTGTATCGATAATTTTTAAAAATGGGTAACGATTTTTTAATTACTTATTGTACATTCTGAACTTATTGTTATTTTATATAATGAAACTTCACAAATTTATAAGATTTGTCAAATAAAATTTTATAATTTCATTAATTCAATTGCACAAATTTTGCTTTTTTAAAAAATAATACTATGCATTCAAACTCAATCAACTAATTGTTCTTCGAAATACAAGTTCATTTATTAAATTAAGAGAAAAGGAGAAAAAAACAAAGAAGGGTCATTTCAAACATCTAATTGATATTTAAGCGAAAATAATGAACAATATAATTCTGAGACATTTCTGTCAGAGATATTTAAAATATATTCCGAGGGAAATAAAAGATAGTGTAGTTACACGTAAACTAAAGAGACAAGAAAGTAAAGATTAATTCTTTCTTAGATATTTGGAAAAATCTCGTTAGAAATTTCCATATGAATAAAAAAAACAAAAATACATTTTTCTAAGAATCGTAAAAATTGGTATTTTGGTAATATTTGTCCTCTTTCAAGAGAAGAATAAAAAAAAAATTCCTTCTGCATTTAAAAATCCTACTCAAAATTAAAATTATCTGAATAATTATGAAGAATACATTTAAAACAATGTTAAACATAACGAGATATTGTAAGAAAGTTTCGCTTAAGCAACAATAATATATTTCTGTATTTTTATTTTAAAGTCAACACTAAGTGCTTACAATTTCTTTCAAAGAGTAAATTTTGAAATATTCTTTAGTGTTTTGTAATTACTGTTTCAAGTCAGAGACGTAAAATTGCTTTTTGCTCTTATTGCTCTAATACGAATTATATAATAAGCTCGAAATATACATAAAGTGAGAAATCTTAGAGTTTTCTCGCTATATATATATATATATATATATATATATATATATATATATATAAATTTCATATGATTGTAATAAATTTATTTATACATAACCACAGTTAAGACACAAATTTACATTTATGATAATGCCAGAGATTAGGACCCGTGCCCTATAGATTCGTAAGCGCATAACACTAGACAAAAGTGATCACTCCTGTCCGGTGGCTGTTACTGGCTTATTTAGATACCACTTCAATGAGGCTTTGCATGAACATACAAAAATAGTTTAACGTGGCGTTGTAAATTTTTATAAATTTTACAACCAATTATAAATAAAAACCCATACGCAGAAAAATATAGAACTTTGTATGAAATTCAAAATAAAAACCAAGATCATGAATATAGTCTGTGTTTTTATGGAAGCCCTAAAGATCATCCGAGAGTTTATCATAATGTGTTTATAATAAGTTTATGTAGCTCTGCCAAGGTGAAGAAGAAATAAAAATTCAATACAATTTGGAGGAAAATGTAATTAGGAATATTGTCTTTGAAAAGGCAATGAACTGAAGCACAAATCAAAATGCAGAGATGAGGACTTTAAATGCATTATTTTCTTGCTTACGATACATTGAAAAAATAATAGAACTGCAATACTAATTATAGTTTTACAATTTGAGCAATGAATATGAACAGTTGTAGAATTTGTACAATGGGAATTCATTCCCCGTTAGGCGGACAAGGGGTAGCCCCCACCGCGGTAGTTAATAAAAAAAACTGCGTTGTTAGGTTTTATATTTTCATTGATAGAGCCTTTAATTTGTACCGATCTTTAATATTTATTTAAAAATATAATTGTATTTTTATTATTCTAATTCTTTTCTTAATCAGTGTTATACAGCATTTCAACCTAGAAATAAAATGCATCATTTTATAAATTATCAATTTAGGTTCCATTAATTTTGAAAAAACGCATTGTTTTTATATAATCTTTTTTTAAAAAAAATTTACTTTATTATTTCTATGTTTTACTTTATTATACGGTTTGTTTCATTCAAAAATTTATAACAAAAATAGCAACAATGAGTTTTTAATTATATATTGTTAATAATACATATCAAGTAGATGTGTTCACCTTTTCGAACACTCTCCCTGTCCATATGAGGGTCTCCAATGGACAGTCCCTCAACTACAGGAAGTGCGAGGTTGCTGACCAAAAAGGGTCAAAGTGAATGACAGCGGCTTAGAAGGGATAGAACGACTTGAGACGTGGCGTTAACTACACGTTTTTTGAGTATAATTGAGAGGTGAGAAATAAAGTAGAGTTTATACTGTTCACTGAGAGAATGCTCTGCTTCAGTCTTCGGAATGTACTCTACCGTATAATACCGCTTGTGACCAGCTTCATTTACCACGTGACCTGTGACATTGCATGATTCCAACTTACCGATAGTGTGTATTGCAGTTTACTATTTCTCTCAGATAACGAGGGCAAACTGCCTGTACAAAAAAAGTTTCTGGTAGATCCAAGGCAACTTTAAAATCACAGATTATGAAGTTTTCACTGTCAACTACTAGGACACTGCAGTCATGAAGGTATCAAAAAACATCGAAACCAAGTGAAATACAATAGTAGCAACCTTTTTCATGCAGAGAGACAATCTTTCGGGAAAACAATAGTATCCCAAAAATAAACTTTACAAGGAGTTTTCTGAATCATACAAGGGGGAAACATTAAAAGCTCTGCTTTCGGCAGCCTTACTATCAACCAAAGGGATACTACAGTCATTAAGGCATCATAAGGATTACATTACATTATCCAACAGCAGAACCGTTATTTACCCCATGAGGCAATCTTTGTGTGTGTATGTGTGTGATGAAAACAATAGTGTTTCACTAAAAACACTTGAATATTATTTTCCATACCTCTCTTTTCAAGATACCAACGAATTATTTTTCGCACTACAGGATTACACTTTGAAGCAGGAAGCAAATGAAAAAAAGTACCAAATAGAAAGTCATTGTCACATCTTAGCTCAATGAAAAGGAATAGAGCTGTTTTCAAAATCCCTCTCACCTAATTAAAGCTGCATTCTCTTTCATAGGTTAATTATATTGAAACTAATTAACTTGAAAGTGTGTCTTCAGTGTACTTTGAATTTTCTCGTCTTTCAGTAGAAGGTAATCTTGTTAACTTGGAAGATACCAGTGTTATGTGTGTGTGTGTGTGTAGTCTCATTTCCTTTGTAGGCTTCAGTAAAATATTTATTGTTGATGCAAATATCCTAACAACGTGAATCAGACTCTGGTATGGGCCTACAAAGACACTAATGAGGAATTTATACTCATTAGTTCTCGACGACCGGACGCTGAATTAGTTAAATGACTAAAATCAGGTGTCTAGGAGTCATTGTCATGAAAGTGAAATGAGATTGTTTAAGGAGATAATTATTTCTTATCCTGTTTCACCTTTCAATCTGTTTATCCTAATTGCTTTATGCTTAAACATGACATATTGTATTTTATAGGAGAAATAAGTTTATTATTTATAATGGTAGGAACATACGTTTTGTGTTGAGTGTCAATCTGCATTAAGTAGTCGCTTCAGAAGACAACAACTCATATAATTCAATGGAAATATTGCTTCAACTATTATTTATTGTGGCCTCTGTTCTATTTTCAGGTAATAATTTAATTTTTTAGCAGTAACTCTATTATGTATCGTAACAGTTATTTTTATTTCTGTTCCGATATTGTGGTATTCTATTTGGAACACTTCCACACAATTATCTGTGAATCGGTTAGTAATTTATCCGTGATTAAGATAGAGAACTTCCTACGGCCAATTTACTAACTATATTGAATTTTTAAATTGTAGCTCTATTTTAAAAATTTATGGAATGAAATAAAGGAGGTTACCACACGTAATTAAATTCATAAAGGATCGGTTGATTGATTGAATATTAACGTTGCACTACATGAGGGCTTTCGGCGACGGACCACGTAATTTTGAGCCATAGTCAAGTGACTTGGACGACACCTGAGCTGCATGAGTGGTATAAAGGAAACCATCCTGGTGCTTCTTTGCTGGAGACAGACAAAAGGCGAGATGGAATTACTCTTACTAGGTTTCCCAGTGGATACTCGAGCTCAACGGCATGTGATGGGTTTTAAAGTTTATCCTTCTTGTCCGAATTGCAATGTTACCCAAGCCGCTCCTGCGCACATCTTGGCTTGTATTGGCTGCCAGAAGAGCCAGACGCGCTCAAGTCCTGCTACAGTCTTTCAATATTTAAAAACGCACGGTTTCAAGGACTTAATCTAGCCCTGTCTGTCATTCAAGTGGGATAAGAAACAGCAACAACGGAGGTACTAATGCACAATAAATCACTCGCTGCTGAAAATCATCATGTTGGCGAGTGGTGTGGAAATTAAAAGATTGGCGTGATGGCTCACGTCTCATCCTCATCACTCTTATGACTATAATTCAAAATTCAGGGCCACCCCAATAATCCTCATGCAGTTTGAAAGTTCTATGTTTAGTCATTGTAGAATATAACTTTCTTCTCACGTAATTTTTTTCCCTAAAATAATAATTTCCTTAAATTTCAACAAATGTCGTGAAGTTCAAATTAAGGAGGACATTATTAACATTTGAATAAACCAAAAGTATTCTCTGAACGCACACTTCAAAACAACTTAAACAGCAAGATGCACAATTACTTCTTATTTGAAGAATATACAAATGCAAAAAGCAATATTATTACGAAAAGTACCTGTATGCATGCAGTGTACACTCGTAATTTATTTTTAGAAATAAAGGGTGTTTTTTAGAGGTATAGAATTTTAAATTGCAATAAAACAACGATGTATTATTCGATTGACATGATTTATTTTATTCGAATGATAATCTTGTAGCATTACATTTTAAATATGATTTCTGGTATATGACTGCCACGGCTGGCTCGGATGTAGTCCAATCTGGACGTCCAATTTTCGTTGACTTTTTCCAACATTTGTGGCCGTATATCGGCAACAACACGGCGAATGTTGTCTTCCAAATGGTCAAGCGTTTGTGGCTTATCCGCATAGACCAATGACTTTACATAGCCCCACAGAAAATATTCTAGCGGTGTTAAATCACAAGATCTTGGAGGCCAATTCACAGGTCCAAAACGTGAAATTAGGCGGTCACCAAAAGTGTCTTTCAATAAATCGATTGTGGCACGAGCTGTGTGACATGTTGCACCGTCTTGTTGGAACCACAGCTCCTGGACATCATGATTGTTCAATTCAGGAATGAAAAAGTTAGTAATCATGGCTCTATACCGATCACCATTGACTGTAACGTTGTGGCATTCATCGTTTTTGAAGAAGGATTCCACCAGCCCATAAAGCGCACCAAACAGTCAGTTTTTCTGGATGTAACGGTGTTTCGACATACACTTGTGAATTAGCTTCACTCCAAATGCGGCAGTTTTGTTTGTTGACGTAGCCATTCAACCAGAAGTGTGCTTCATCGCTAAACAAAATTCGATTATGAAAATCAGGAAGAACGGCAATCTCGTTTTCGGCACATTCGACGAATCTATTCCTTGCTTGATCATATTTAAAATGTAATGCCACAAGTTTATCTTTCGAATAAAAAAAAATTCATGTCAATCGATTAATACATCGTTGTTTTATTGCAATTTAAAGTTCTATACCTCTAAAAAAACACCCTATACGTGATCATAAAATATTTGGAGATTGCTAATATAAAGTAACGAACGAAACACAAATATTTAAATATATTTAAAATCAAAGTTGTTTTCATAGACTGGTCTAGTTACCGTAAGATCTAGCATAAAACGCGCTCCCATAGTTTCAAGCTGCTATTTTTAATTTTTAGGTATATTCGCCGTATAACGTGCACCTCCTTTTTTTACTAAGAAACCTGAAATGTACGAGCGAAATGTTCTTATGCTTTGAAGTCATTTATTCGAGGTATTATTCCAAGCTTTAGGGAAAAAAATTGTATACTTCTAGAACCAGTAGCGCACACAGGAATTTTTCAAGGGAGGGGGGTCCGGGGTCAAAAGTTTTACTATTCTTGTAACATGCTCCTTTTGATTTTGCCGATTTTCGGGAAAAAAACACAGTAAAAAACTAATTATTGAATAAATAATCAGCATTAGTTAATAATATTAATCAATAATAACAAATACTTAATTAAATTTTACCTACTATATACTTATAATTATAATCAATCGCAAAAAAATCAAGAGCTTCCGGAGGGACCCTCAGGAACCCCCCTGCCCCTTGTGTGCTCCACTGTCTAGAACTGCAACCCTTTCAAGTTCATGAAGAGAATATCATTTCTTTTAAATAAGCAGTATTTCTATATATGTAGGGGGAAAAAAGTCAAATTTTTTAAATGCTCATCTAATTTTTTTTAGCTATCGTTTTTATACCCGGCGTATAAAGCGTACCCATAAATTTCGAGTTTTTTTTGTATGTTAAAAGTGTGCGTTATACGCAGGATTTTACGGTAAGTATTTCCTTTACCTTATTGTAAGATATACATTTAAAAATTATAATTT
Source organism: Trichonephila clavipes (assembly GCA_019973935.1). NCBI lineage: Eukaryota > Metazoa > Arthropoda > Arachnida > Araneae > Nephilidae > Trichonephila > Trichonephila clavipes. The sequence goes on from BMAU01021379.1 coordinate 160,276, forward strand.
GTTTTCGCTAAAAGACTAACTAAGTAGTCAAAAGGGTATTCTTAAAATAATCAAAATCTAACAAAAAGCAGAAGGAAAAATTCTTATATCTTTAATTATTTTCTTGAAACTCCAATTTATTAATCGTTTTTTCCCCTTTCAAATCAAATATATATTTTTTTTTAATTTGCTGATGTGGTTTCATTAAACATGAGACTCTGTTTATTTTTTACACATGCAGATATAAACATAGTGTTTGATAAAAAGCATGCTTGTAATTCTCAGAGATAATAAAAATTATTTATTTTGTCGTAAAAAAATGCATTCAGAAAAATGTAACATGAAAAAAATTCTGCAAATATTCTATTCATTTGCACTAAAAAATACATATAATAAATAAAAATCGTTCTTTTTATGTGTGTGTGTGTGAGCAACCGTTTTTTCTTTGATCATTTGATTTTGATGATTCCCCTGATAATTTGCCTTTGAGAACCGCTTCAATCTTCTTTAATATACATTCTTATTCATTTCTTATAAAAAAAATGTTTTCGGATGTGAATATCGTGTTAAAAATTAAAATATCAAAATAAGTTTAAAATAATTTTTTAAAAAAACTAACCACATATGCCAATCTTTTATACATTTATCTAATTATTTGCAGAATTTTTTTAGAAATCCAGCATATCTTTCTTGAAAAAATATTTTTTTATGTCTTGATTTGAAAAGCATTCGATTAATTTTTATTCAGATTCTGTTTCTCAACTTTTATTTAAAAAGAAGATTTGTTGTAAGAGACTAGATGTAATAGTATAACATTATATCTGATTTTAATTTTATTGCTTAAATGTTCTTTTTTTAGATTATAATTCAAAGAAAAAGTGCCTTTTATATTAGTTCGTTTTAAATCAAAAAGTATCAAATTTTCATGCCCTAGATAAAATTTAAAGTATTATTTTCATAAAAATTATACTAAAAAGAGATTTTATGAATAAAAATAAAAATTTGTTGTAAAGGCTATTAGAAATTAACAGTAAAAAAAAGGTAAGAAAAAGGAGAATGAATATATTTTATATGTAATTTAGCTTATGTTGTTATGACTATTTTTACGCTTGTCGTTAGCCTCAGATTTGAGCGCCATGCAGGTGGAAGTACGATTTGCTCGGTTTCACCCCAATTTAGAAGGAGAAAACCCTGGGGGTGGCCAGGATTCTTCCCTTCATTACCTCTCTTCCCCTTCCACTAGCCTCATGAGAGGACTTGTCGATGCCATGCTGGTACAAACTACGGGATAACTTTTTTTTTTCTTTTTGTGATTGTAACGGTTACTGTTAAAAAAATAACTGTGAAAGAGTGATCATTTTATGAGTGAAATTATATATATAAGTTTTAGTTAACCTTCATGTCTTACAAGTAAAAAATATCTAAAAAATGTAGGTTGTTTCAAGACTCCTAGTATCTTGACTATTTAGTAGAAAATAACAAACCTTAATCAACAACTTGTTTGATTTCTCGTGAAAATGTTACACAGTTGGACCTTTATATAATGAAGTCACTAAATCCCAGAAAAAAGTTCGTATTATGGAAAATTCGTTACATAGAGTTTCATCTTTTAATGTACTTAATAAACCACATAAAAAAATTTTGAAATTGTTAAACACTATACCTTAAAAAAGTAATTATTCACATCTTTTTTTAAAATTAGTATATGTTTATTTTATATACACTCAGGAACATTAAAATAGCGACCCAAGAAGAAAAGATCAGATTAAAATGAAATTTAATACACATGACACAGATGAGAGATTCACTTGAACTCAAAAACTAGACAATTAAACGAATACAAGGTGTGCAACGACACAAATACTGGGCAACTTCAATAGCACGTTGGACCACCTCCAGCAGCAAAACAAGCCGCCCCACGGTCCGGCATTGAGTTGATTAGACACCTTATGTTGTCCTGAGGCAGATGGGCCCACAAATCTTGAATAGCCAAATCTAAATCATGTACAGAGTGACACGATGGCATCTGCCGTTTTAGCTGATCCCACACGTGCTCTACAGGGGACAAATCGGAGGAGCGGGCCGGCCATGGAAAAGTCTGATAATGACGTAGGAAGTCTTGAGCAACTCTTGCTGTATGCGGACGAGCATTATCTTGCTGGAAAAGTGAACCTGGGAGACCATTTAGGAAAGGTCCTACATGGGTTCGAAGAATATCATCAACGTAACGTTGGCCCGTTAAGATTCCACGCATCACAATTAAAGTGGACCGACTATCATAGGCTATGGCCCCCAGACCATTACACCAGCTGTGCGGGCAGTGTGACGTAGAACAGTGTGGGGGGAATTGTACCGCTCACCAGGGCGCCTCCACACGCGTACACGGTTATCATCTGTCCCCAAAACAAACCGGGATTCCTCACTAAACACATCCTTTTGCCAAACTGTGACATTCCACATTGATCTGAATTGACAACACTGTAGACGCAGTTGCCGATGTCCCGGTGTTAAAGGGAGTGCACGGAAAGGGCGCTTGAATTTAAGATTTGCTTCTGCAAGGCATTTGGAAATTGTTTGTGGAACAATTGCTACGCCTACGTCTGCTCGTATCGTTGAACGAGTTACTGTGGGGTCCACAAGTGCTTGGCGCACGATCCTTCGATCCTCTCTCCTCGTGGTCATCCTCGTCACTCCAGACCCGGTTTTCCACTCGTGGGTACTTTCTCGTGTCCACTGCTCCCAACAATTTCTAACGGCACACTCCGAACGATCCACCTGGCCAGTAACACGGCACGTCGACCAGCCTGCAGTTTTCATCCCTATGATCCGGCCTCTCTCAAACTCTCTTAACTGTGAGAAATGTCTAATATCACGTTTACCGGGCATATTTCGCTTACCAAATTCTTCCTATAATTGGCGGGTAATCGTCACGTTTATGAATCTTCGAATTTGCGTTTGCTTATATAGCACCCTCAGCCTGATTTTAGCGCCACCTCGGCGTGTATGAGCATGCGTATTGGCACAAAACTTGGATCATTTGCATATCACATTACGCTGTACTTATTTGCAAAGTTTCGCGATTGTACTTAGCTTCCTTCTTGGGTCGCTATTTTCAATGTTCCTGGGTGTATCTTACCCATCAAGAAAGAAAGAAAATCTGCAAGGAAAACAGGAAAAAAAGAATGTCGAAGAGTTCACTGTATTTTCATTATTAAGAAAATAATTTTATACTAAAATTAATAAATGTTAAGGACATTTTATAATTTAACGCATACAAATAATATTAAACATACATTATTTTATATTTAGAACTCGGAGACACGGGACATCTCCACTGAGAGTGAAAGAGGATACCGAAGATGTTTCTAGTGAACTAGGCAATGGGGGTTAAATGTTGCACTTCTTGAATGAAGCGTCCAGAACTTTATTGATCTCGGTGAGCTAGGATCTAATAAAACCAGTTCAAGATTTATGACAACCATAAAATGTGTTAAAGAGAGAATAAACTTGAAATTTTTTGCTAAGTACTTTAAAAAAAGGGGGAATAAAATTTGAATCCCAAAAGAAAATGTTCGTCATATAGAATATGCACTTCACTATAGAGAAGTTATTTTACGAAGAAAATCTTCAAATGCTCAAGGTTCCAGTAAAAAGTTCGCTATATAGAAAAATTTACAATATAGAGGTTCGTTATGTAGAGGTTCGACTGTATTTGAAAAACAAGTTTGCTCGTCATTATACAACTAAGCACAAATCTTTCAATAGCTCTTTTTCTTCAGGATTTCCTTCGAGAGGAGATAAATTGGCCTTCTTAAAAAAATGTTATCAACGGCTACAATATATTTTGTCGCTTGTAACGTCACAAAATGCAGAGGTGACAAAAGCATCATATAAAATGTGTTACATTATCTATATTGATAAACGTATGAAATTATTAAGAATAAACATATGAATTGATACAAAAGTTGTTAAAGTGCTTCTTAAATGTTTCCGATGTACTCTGATAAATTTAGTTATTTGTACAGACATTTTTCTATTAAAAGCAAAATTATTTGAATAAATTTGAACAAAAATGCATTTGGTAGACTGAACTTATTTTAAACAAACAATACTGACTATTTGGTACCATCCTGCACTTGATACAGTAATACCTGAAATAAAAATAAATGAGGCTATGTTAAAAGAAAAAGTCAAATTATCAAAGTACATGGCAGCTTTGTTTTTATGACAGTAGAATACAAATAAGTGGCTTGAGATCACTGATGAAAGGAAATCACACATAATTATCCCAAAACTGGGTAAAAAATGCATAAAACCTATTCTTTGTGAGTTGAATTCTGTAGAATTTGATATAACTTTAAAACAAAATCAAAAATTATTAGTTTTAATGTTTTGCTCAATTTTACGCGTTTTAAATGTCCTTGATCTAATAGCGTCTCTTCCCCCTCCCCCTTAATTCTCACGTTTTAGCCCGCGTTACTTAGTTGTCACATGTATGTGGCCCGGCGAAAAAAAATAGGTTGAGTACCCCTGGACTACATGGGTACACCCTAAAAGTGATATCAGATCCAGGGGAATGTACCAGGTCATTAATGGTAATAGCCAATTCGCAGCCCCATTTGTAAGAGGAAAAAATAATTCCTTCATTTTTATGTAATAAAATTAAGCTTTTATTTCATTTTTCATGGTAATTAAATAATTAACTAAATTTAAAAAAGTATTATTAGTAAAGTATTTATAAGTTTTTGTTCTATTAAAATTAAATACTTTTTTGTTCGACTAAAATTTGATTTTGTTACTTAATTTTACAAAATTTTAATTGCTTCATTTTTTTATATACAAAGGTTATAAGATTGAAAAAATCTTCAAACAATGTATATCCTAATAATTCCAAATATTTTACTTAATTTTCTTTTTATTCCACTTAATAATACTGTTTTTATATAACTCAAACGTAATATCTTTTAAAAACCCTTAAATCTAAAATTAACAATTTCGAAATATGTTCCTTTTTAAAAGAGGAAATTTTTTCTAACAAATCAAAATTGAAAATTGTAAGAAAATAAATCCACTCATTCCTTACACTGTTTTTATAATCTGTATTATACTTTCACAAAAAAAGAAAATATTTGCACTATATACAATGAGAGAGTTAATTTTTAAATGCCGTTACTATATGAATTCAAAACCATTGTATATGTTTTTGGATATAAATAAATACCTTACTAAAATTCTTTCTATAACATTTTTATAGTGTGCAGTCTAAAATGTTTACAGATAATTAAAATGAAATATTGATTAAAATATGAAGCATTCGTTTTGAGATATTTTCATGCTTGCAAAATGTATCTAATTTATCTTATCCTTATTCTTTTATGGATTAGCTTGTAAATATAATTAAAATAAAAACTAAAACATTGAAATAGAAAATGTTTGAAAAGCCTTATTATAAATCGTGAATAGCAGAAATTGTCTTAAAATGGAATTGAAACTAAATATGAATTTATTATAACTTTTATTTTATCGTAAATGTAAATATCATTCATAAAATACTTAAATGAAGGAGAGAATTTAAAAAGTTCTAAATTACTGGATTATATTCGTTATATTATGTATATTTAATCAAAATTTGAGTGCATCAGCCATAAATAAATAGATTTTTCTATAGTTATAATAATAATGAATAATAAAAATGCTCCTTTCTAATAACAAAATTTTAAATTTCAAGAATATACTATAATATATTTAACTTTGTTTGAATTAATCAAATTTTTAAATTAAATGGATACTAGAACTACTTTCTATTTGCATTATTCAATATCGCAGTACTATGTCTGATGTGTTACAATACATCGCAATACATATTAATTACCATAATTTAACCTAGTCGTTAACTCTGAAAAGTAGTCTCCTCGCGTTACAAAAGCCGTAACAATTATGTGTGCACATTTTAATACTAGGAGAATTATTCTAAAGCAAATTACCCTTAGGGCCTGTAACCGTTAAAAGTACAAGCGATTCTCCAGTTCGCAAACATTGTAATTACCTTCAACCATTCGAATAAATTTTATTCTAAAGCAGACGAAGAGAATACGAAACGAAACTTCTTTCTACACCACACACTATTAGGAAAATTTACATACAAATTCTTACTAAATTTAGCGATTTTAAACTTAAAATAACCCTTTTAATCCTATGCATCTCAGTTTCTTTTTCAAAAATTCCATTCCCCGGTACCTCGCAGGTGGTGGTAGTCCCGTACTGCTTCTTTCCCCGCCACCACCACTCAACTCTGCGTTCTAAATATAGTCTGCAGCAAACGACAAGGAACGGTGATGCCACTTAATAATACAACCTATAATTATGAAATCTCTATTCAGCGGCCTCATTAATAAAACATGAGAAACCAGCTGCTGTGCGATAATTTTCAATCTTAAAATAGTTCCAGCTCTTTATTAGAACAATAATAATAGTTAAAGTGAAGTGAAGAAGCGATTCGCTCGCGTGTGTTAGATCGGTTACTCTCGTCCTCCACTCAGAATACTAATTGTCGACCGACCGATTACGGGAGCCCGAATTAAGACCCTATAAATAGCCATGGTTTGTAGTTAAAGAGGAAAGGACCGCATCCGCAAAATAGTTGTCCCAAATGATATTTTAATCGAGAATCAATGAACAAAAGGCCTGGAGGGGAGGAGGCCCAAGTCGATTTGCCTAAATGCGCGTTGAGCTTTGATTCGCGGATTGAGATCGCTTTTGTTAGCGCTATCTGTTCCGCGATTAACGCTCAGACAAAAGGAACTACGTTTTTTTTTATTTGGTACCGAACCTAATGAATTTTAAAGGCTTCAATGAATTTCAAATCAGAAAAATACTTTAAGCGCAACCGTGTGGATGTGGAAATGAACAAAATTGTAAAGACACTAATATCGTAACTCCTGGTGATTTTTATATCTAAGCAGCGTTTCTCAAATAGTGCAGCGCACCCCTTAATGGGACGTGTTAATCCTCCAAGGGGGCTGCGAGCATATCAAAAAGTCGAAAGCAAAAGATTATTTAGAATTTTTCTTTAATTTACTGAAAGGAGAAATATACACAAAATACATTCTGACATAATGTTTGGATGGAATGGTATCTTTCTATTATTCAAATTGTATTTTCATTATTATTCAATATATATTTTCATTGTTACTCCAACTGTATGTTTATTATTATTCAAAATGTATTTTTATTATTAATGTGCTTGATATATTCATTTATATGCTGTATTTAATTTCTATGCAGTTATTATTATTTACAATTTCTATTATATATATATATATATATATATATATATATATATATATATATATATCTTGTGTAAAATATTTAATTCTACAATCATGTATTTTACCAACGCCATCTACTGTATTTATCTTTTGTGCGATGGCAACAAGTTGTTTGCTTCGACTTGTTTGAGATTCAATATGCGTGGAATGCTCAGATCCTGCACTGTCCTTCGCTGGGAGAGCGTCTTGGCGCTCGAAGCTGCGGGCATTTGTCTAAATCTCTTATACGCAAAATTGAAGTTGTTAAGCTTTTTAAAGCAAGAGAGTCATCTTTATTAGTCCCGTGTGTTGGACACATAATATAAAATAAAAGACACATTTACACTGAAATAATGCAGTTATAAATGCATCAGTACTGCACAATGTATTTTATAATTAATTTAACAATACTAAGTTAAGAAAGAGTTTAATAATTATCAGTGATCTCTGTCATGTTATAAAATTATATATACAATTTAATACTTATCTTGATAATTTGTATGGTTTATAATTAAAATCGCAATGTAGCTTTAGCGTCAAAGTATGTTATTATTGAATACTGCTATTGTATGGAGGGGGAGGGTACGATGAAAATTATGATTGGAAATTGGGTCACAAATATTGAAAGTTTCAGAAGCACTGATCAAAGGTTATTTTAAAGTGTCTAACATTATACGAGTACTTGTATTTCATTAATTATGAATATAAATTTTGCTCGCCTACAAATGTTTCCATTTCTTTAGATAGATGCATCTATATATATATATATATATATATATATATATATATATATATATATATATATAGAAAAAATATATTTCTTTCACTAACCAAGATTTTTCTTTGACAAAGTAAGGGAAGAAAATAACGATTAAATTGTATTTGCCAATAAAAAAGGTTAAACTCTAATATCACTTTGCATTGCTAACATTTGAACCTTTCCATTTAGATTTATTTTTCAAAAAAAAAGTCCACCAGTTCACTTCTACAAAGCTTATTAACTGAAGCAGTAATGCATTTTAATATTTCTCGAAATTTCTTTTTTAAGAGCTTTTTTGTTATTTCTTTCACAAACAATTGGTGTTTTCAAGAATCTGCAGCAGAAAAATTTTCCAAGCACAAGTGAAGTAACGCATAGTACAGTGAGTAAAAATATTTAACATTTTTTTGTGTATTCTTTCTTTCCAACATCTCAAATGCTTTTTAAGGGTTTTATATTGAATTTTCCATAAGATTTCCAAAACACCGTGAGTACGAGGAATGGTAAGAAAACCAATAACTATCAAACAAAAAAATAAAATATTTTTCTGTCATTTCATGATGCTATTTCACCATTTGTTTGTGCATTGGTATTGTAATGTTTATAAAACCAAATCGAGACATAATTAAAAATAGAAATTATCATAATTATTTGTAATTACTCAAAGTTCAGTCAAGTTCTTTAAACTTTTTCAGCTATTTTAAATGAATCTTAGCTTAGGAGGTCACTAATTTGCTAAAATCAATATCTTTTTTAAATAAACTATTTACTAGAGTTATAAAATATTTATAGATTTCATGAAAATTGTTAGATTGTTTTTAAAACAAGGGCTTTAGGGCTGATCTAGGAGTAAGTTTTCCTTTTCAAATTAAAATATATTAGCAAGGATTATACATACATTTTCAAAATAAATTAATTTCAATTCAAACAAAACCAGCGTTACATATTCTTTGGTCTGTTAAAGCTAAATTAAATGTTTTATGATGTATTCAATATACACTCAGGAACATTGAAAATAGCGACCCAGGAAGGAAGCTAAGTACAATCGCGAAACTGCAAATAAGTACAGAGTAATGTGATATGCAAATGATCCAAGTTTTATGCCAATACGCATGCTCATACACGCCGAGGTGGCGCTACAATTAGGAAGAGGGTGCTATATAAGCAAGCGCAAATTCGAAGATTCGTAAACGTGACGATTACCCGCCGATTGTAGGAACAATTTAGTAAGCGAAACATGCCAGATAAACGTGATAGAAGACATTTCTCACAGTTAAGCTAGTTTGAGAGAGGCCTGATCATCGGGATGAAAACTGCAGGCTGGTCGACGAGCCGTGTTGCTGGCAAGGTGGATCGTTTGGAGAGAGCCGTTAGAAATTGTTGGGAGCAGTGGACACGAGAAGGTACCCACGCGATAAAAACCGGGCCTGGAGCGACCAGGAAGACCACGATGAGAGAGGATCGAAGCATCGTGTGACAATCACTTGTGGACACCACAGTAACTCGTTCAACGATACGAGCAGACCGAGGCGTAGCAATTGTTCCACAAACAATTTACAGACACCTTGCAGAAGCAAATCTTAAATCCAAGCGCCCTTTCCGTGCACTCCCTTTAAAACCGGAACATCGGCAACTGCGTCTACAGTGTTGTCAAGCCAGATCAATGTGGAATGTCACAGATTGGCAAAAGGTTGTGTTTAGTGAGGAATCCCGGTTTGTTTTGGGGACAGATGATAACCGTGTACGGGTGTGGAGGTGCCCTGGTGATCGGTTCAATTCCTCCCACACTGTTCTACGTCACACTGTCCGCACAGCTAGTGTAATGGTCAGGGGGCAATAGCCTATGATAGCTGGTCCACTTTAATTGTGATGCGTGGAATTTTAACGGGCCAACGTTACGTTGATGATATTTTTCGACCAAATGTAAGACCTTTCCTAAATAGTCTCACAAGGCCAATTTTCCAGCAAGATAATGCTCGTTCGCATACAGCAAGAGTTGCTCAAGACTTCCTACTTCATTTTCAGTCTCTTCCATGGCCGGCCCGCTCCCCCGATTTGTCCCCTGTAGAGCACGTGTGGGATCAGCTAAAACGGCAGATGCCATCGTGTCACTCTGTACAGGATTTAGAGTTGGCTGTTCAAGATTTGTGGGCCCCTCTGCCTCAGGACAACATAAGGTGTCTAATCAACTCAATGCCGGACCGTGTGGCGGCATGTATTGCAGCTGGAGGTGGTCCAACTCTCTACTGAAGTTGCCCAATATTTGTGTCGTTGTACACCCTGTATTCGTTTAATTGTCTTGTTTTTGAGATCGAGTGAATCTCTGATCTGTGCCATTATGTGTATTAAATTTCATTTCAATCCGATGCTTTCTTCTTGGGTCGCTATTTTCAATGTTCCTGTGTGTATATATATTAATGAAGCCAGATTCCAATATTGAATAGTATTGAAATTTTTAATTTTAATTTTTTCTTTAAAATTCTTATTTTGCCAAGTGTTTGAAAACGTTTTTTTTTTTTTTGCTTTACTAAGCAGAAATAAAATTTTAAAAAAGTAAATTAAATTGAATTTAAATAAGCAAAGTCTATGCACACTTCAATAAAGTTTTTAAGTGATGTATTTTATTTGATACGATGCATTTGTTTTAAATGAAAGAAAACATAAGCATTTTTAATCAATTTGTAATGTAACGCACATACACAAACTGAATCAAATCACAGAAATTCATAAATAGGTCATGAATAGGTAGTTGAAACATAGATCCAAAGATTCAGAAACATTGAAACAATACACATGGACTCCAGACTTAATTTGTAATGTTTTTGCAATACTTTTGATTCAACTTCGGAATTATATAAGGTGCAGTAAGATTTAAAACAGATTTTTTCTCTTACTTAAAGTTAAATTAAAAATATTTACATCTTAAGGGCTGAATACCTAGTAGTTTGAACGAGTGGAAAAAAGAACAGTAAAATAGCTCAAATATATATAAAAAAAAATTAGCTATTAAATAAATTGAGACCATAGAAAATTATACATTCTAACCGAAGTTAATATATTTTATATTTAACATCTATTTTTCTTGTTACAGTTACAATGGTAGGCAAGACCTTGCTTTAAAAAGCAATCTAATTTTAAAATCACATTTATTTTTAACTGTTTCGAAAAATGCCATTAAATACCAAAGTAGAAAAGCACTTCATCTCTTTACAACAGCAACTACGAATTAAGAAGCTAGGACTTAATGCCAAATCACAGAATCTGATAAATAATATAAAACTGCTTATAATTGCTAAAAAATAAGAGCTAAATTCTTTTTCAAACAACAGACGCATATTTTGGTTAAAACCATGCATGAAAAAAAAAATGTGTCGAAAATTATTCCTATTTTGTACTTTTTTTCTCCATTCATATATAAAAAAGTTTTTTGTAATGCTGTAATAAATTCATTACGTACTATCGCAACAATGCCAACTTTTAAGATTACTCACCAAGTTAGCAGCCCAGATTTCGCATGTGTCACACGCGATGAATTGGAAAACATGTGCTTTCTTTCAATCTGGCCCTCGCGACTGGTGTATCCGTATTTTGTTCATTCCCAGAAGAAAAAACCTGTTTTTGTTATGCGATTTTCGTTTCGTGTTAAGAGGGGGGGAAATGTGTGAAAACACATAGTAGTTTGCTGGTAGTATTATTTCGTGTTAACCGATATTTCGCCTTAAGCGTTTTCGCATTAAACGTATTTCGCTGTATTTCAATTCTTGACGTCCTTCTTTATTTTATAGTCTTTACCTCAAGTAATAAACATTTCCAAACTTTGATTGTTATTGATAAGTTAATTAAAAGACAACAGCTTAAAAACACGCATTGTTTTATTAGAAACGTTTAATGAATCAGTCAATTAATTAGAAAACGATTAATTAATCAACCAGTTAGTTAAAAAACAAATTACTCTGTGATTGGCAATAAAAAACTATGAACAACTTTTCTTATCCTTATTTCCTTGCAAGCAATTGTGAGTCGCACAAGTAAATGTATAAATGCAATATTTATTTAACGATATTGATAAAAGCATTTTTCCAAAAAAGAAATCAAGAACATAGAAATACATTATGTATATACAGGAATTGTATTCAACATTTAAATTTCTCATGTGAATACACTAATATGTATGTGAAA